>WNWK01004778.1:125000-132706 GCA_009830355.1 Cherax destructor
GGTGTTTGAGGGCGGTGGAGGGGCGGTGGGTGGTTCAGGGGGGATGTTGGAGAGCGTTGGAGATATATATGACAGTGAAGGAGAGTGTTGGAGGGAGTAAATAAGGAAAAGTGTATGCTGGAGAATGTATAAAAAAAGAGCCAAGACTTTACAGGGCCAAAGAGATGTGAATTTACAGGGCCAAAGAGATGTGAATTTACAGGGCCAAAGAGATGTGAATTTACAGGGTTGTTGCAAGAAGTGTTGAAGAAATTCTTTTGCAATATAGAGTATATAGAGGTCTGGTAGGTTGTTGACTCTTGATGGACCAATCTGTAAAAACTTGGATCTTCGGACTTATGGATGGTTTAGAGGGAGGTAAGATAGGCCTACCCAACTAGGCCAAGAGTTCCCAGGTTCTTCTCTAAGAGGCATCCAAGAGTCTAGGTGGAACGGAAGAGGATATGGAGTTGCTAGCAGTTGCTCCCGTGTGTTTGTTGAAGGCTGTCACAGCAGCCTTCTGTGCTTGTTGACATCTCCCTTTCCCCTTCGCCCTTTCCTCCCCTTCCCTCCCCACCTTTCCCCCTCCTGTCACTAAAAGCGAGAGAAATGTCCTCTTACAAATAGCTAACTCTCTCTCCCCCTTCCAACTCATCAGTGTACTCATCTTGTACTCATTTTGTACTCGTACTTATTTGTTACTAATTTTGTACTCATTTTGTACTAATTTTTTGCTCATTTTGTACTAATTTTGTACTCACCCCCCCCCCCGTCAACAAGAGCGTTTGTTTACACCCTCAACAGCTGATGGCCTCCGGAGGCCTCGACCAATCATCGGGCTCCCTGGGGCAGGTGACGTGCTGATTAGCTGGCGCCCCGGGGGGGGGAGAGGGGAGCCCTGAGAGCCAATCAGGGGGCTGGAGTAGCCGGAGGCGACCGTGATTGGCGTGGACGGGGGGTTAGGGGAAGAGGGTGGGAGAGGGGGAAGGGGGTGAGAGTTCTGCAGTGAGGAACCCGCAGGGATCCCCGTACCCCCATGTTGTCTGTCTGTCTGTCTGTCTGTGTCTGTCTGTCTCTGTGTCTGTCTGTCTCTGTGTCTGTCTGTCTGTGTCTGTCTATCTTTCTGTCTGTCTGTCTGTGTCTATCTGTATCTATCTGTGTTTGTCTGTCTGTCTGTCTGTCTGTCTGTCTGTCTGTCTGTCTGTCTGTCTGTCTGTCTGTCTGTCTGTCTGTCTGTCTGTGTCTGTCTGTCTGTCTGTGTCTATCTGTCTGTGTCTGTCTGTCTGTCTGTGTCTATCTGTCTGTACTCACCTAGTTGTGTCTGTGTCTGTCTGTCTGTGTCTGTATGTCTGTGTTTGTCTGTCTGTGTCTGTCTGTCAGTCTGTCTGTGTCTGTTTGTCTGTGTCTGTCTGTCTGTCTGTGTCTGTGGCTGACAGACAGTCTGTCTGACTGTCTGTCTGTCTTTCCATTTACTAGCCACTTTATTTTCTCTTACGTGTTTAGAGCTTCCACAGGAACGTAATAATAATAATAATAATAATAATAATAATAATAATAATAATAATAATAATAATAATAATAATAATTAGCATAATCAAATATATATTATTTTTAATGGTCAAAATTTTTTTGTGGTCATGGATAAAATACCCATTTTAGGTTTGCAACATTAAAAGGAAGGCAGCCAGGAAGGCCCTGTACTTCCCACCTCCAGGACTCGAGTCCGTCTAACTGATTTCCCCTTGAATCCCTTCATAAATGCTACCTTGCACTCCAACAGCACCGCGAATACCTAAAATTTCTAGTCTCCACTCACTTTGATTTATTATTATTATTATTAGTAGTAGTAGTAGTAGTAGTATTAATGGTAGTAGTAGTAGTGGTGGTAGTAGTAGTAGTAGTAGAAGGAGTTGGTAGATATCGTAGACTAGTCTACTCTTCATCCCTCCCTCCATCCCTCCCCTCCCTTGCCCCTCCTTCCCCCTCTCCTCCCCCCTCCTTTCCTTAGTATGTCAGTGAGACACAGCTGGCCTTTTGCTGCCCTTCCTCCTCCCCTCCCATGTTGTCTGCCCTTCCCTACCCTTTCCTCCCTCCCCTTCCCCATCATCTCGTTCAGGAGTCTTCAATGTCGCTCACCCCTCCTCTTTTTATTACCCCCTCTACCCCTCCCCTATCCCTCTCTTTACAACCCCTCTCGCCCTTTATTTAACCCCTAACCACCCCCTATAGGTATACTGAATGAATAAAACTGAGATATATAGATATAGATATATATATATATATATATATATAGATAGATAGATAGATAGATAGATAGATAGATAGATAGATAGATAGATAGATAGATAGATAGATATATAGAGAGAGAAATGGTGGACTAGACAGGACTCACCGCTACTAGCTTCCTGATTGGCCTTTCATCAGCCAATCACCTACCGGCATGAGGAACCACTAATTGGGGAGGGGGAGAGGTGGCAGGGAGGGGGAGAGGTGGCATGGGAGGGGGAGTGGTAGCAGGGGGGAGAGGTGGTAAAGGAGGGGAGAGGTGACAGGGGAGGGGGAGAGGTGGCAGGGGAAGGGAAGAAGTGGCAGGGGAGGGGGAGAGGTGGTAGGGGAGAGAGATGGCAGGGGGGGGAGGTGGCAGGGGACGGAGGCGAGGTGGCAGGGGAGGGGGAGAAGAGGCAGAGGAGGGGGAGAGGTGGCAGGGGAGGGGGAGAGATGTCAGGGCAGGGGAAGATGGCATAGGAGGGAGGTGGCAGGGGAGAGGGAGAGGTGGCAGGGGAGAGGGAGAGGTGGCAGGGGAGAGGGGGTAGAGGAGACGTAGAAGCAGGGGGTAGAAGAGAAAGGAAGTGTGAATGAGTGATAGGAAGGAAGGAAGGAAGGAAATATGGAAGGAAGGAAGAAAGGAAGGAAGGAAGGGAGGAAGGAAGGTAGGAAGGAAGGAAGGAAGGAAGGAAGGAAGGCAGGAAGGAAGGAAGACAGGCAGGAAAGTAGGCATGAAGGAAGGAAGGAAGGAAGGTAGGAAGGAAGGAAGGAAGGAAGGAAGGAAGGAAGGAAGGAAGGAAGAAGGAAGGAAGGAGGAGGAAGGAGAAGGAAGGTAGGAAGGAAGGAAGGAAGGAAGGAAGGAAGGAAGGAAGGAAGGAAGGCAGGAAGGAAGGGAGGAAGGAAGGCAGGAAGGAAGGAAGGAAGGAAGGCAGGAAGGAAGGAAGGAAGGAAATATGGAAGGAAGGAAGGAAGGAAGGAAGGAAGGAAGGAAGGTAGGAAGGAAGGAAGGAAGGAAGGAGAGTAGGAAGGAAGGAAGGAAGGCAGGAAGGAAGGAAGGGAGGAAGGAAGGTAGGAAGGAAGGAAGGTAGGAAGAAGGAAGGAAGGAAGGAAGGAAGGAAGGAGGAAGGGAGAAGGAAGGCAGGAAGGAAGGCAGGAAGGAAGGAAGGAAGGGAAAGAAGGAAGGAAGGAAGGAAGGAAGGAAGGAAGGTAGGAAGGAAGGAAGGAAGGAAGGAGAGTAGGAAGGAAGGAAGGAAGGCAGGAAGGAAGGAAGGGAGGAAGGAAGGTAGGAAGGAAGGAAGGTAGGAAGAAAGGAAGGAAGGAAGGGAGGAAGGAAGGTAGGAAGGAAGGAAGGAAGGCAGGAAGGAAGGAAGGAGAGGTAGTGGGGCAGGGGAGATGGTAGGGGGTACAGGAGGAAGGTTGAAAAACACTTGGGTATGTTTATCACTGGAACATTTCGGCCGCTCAGTAGGTTTCTTCAGTGCTAGAGGTAATTACTGAGTGGAGAGGTAATTACTGAGGTGGTCAGTGTTACGTCCTTTGGTCATAATCTAAGAAGGGTCCTTCAATTAATGTGTAATTTCGTTTTTTTCATGTAATATTATATTATTGGTTTCTTTATTAATAGCTAAAATAAAGCTTCCTTGCTTTACAATATTATCTGGCCATGAACTATTTATTTATGTTGTTAGGTAGGATGTTTTATAAACCTGCAGTGTTTAGTATTCTTATATTGAATTACCTAGTGGTCGTTTGTACCTCACAAACTCTCGCTCATTCCAAGCTGACGTCGAACCAGGGAGGTTTACTCATAGCAGTTCATTCTCACCTCTAGGAGAAGTAGCACCAGCTTGGAGATCTCTTAATCTCTCTGTACAAACTCCAGGAGAATCTTTGGACCTGGATCTCTTGATTGGTAGCGAGAGGTTGTTGGCTTACTTCCATGTTGGAATACTTTACGGATTACGCCTGTATAGTTATCCCTCTCAGTGAAGCAGTTGGGCAAAGAGACTAAGTTGGCCTTGTATACCTGCTGAAGTCTCGTCATGAAGAGTCTCTTACCAGTTTCTGCTGTTGTGTAGTGATATATGTAGTATATAATTACTGAAGCTTAGTATATACTGAATACAAACCTGATAAAGCATTATAGAACTTATTCGCCTTGTGTATACCAAAAAGTAGAAAGAAAACTTGTGATATACTTGATCTTACTACACGTTTGTTACGAGAAGCACAAAGTGGTGTACATGACATGATGGTAACAGTCAGTCCCTCAGCAGTTATGGAAGGTGGTCAGGGACTGACCCCCTTCCATCAAGACTGAGGGACTGACCTCCTTCCATCAAGACTGAGAGACTGACCACCTTCCATCAAGACTGAGGGACTGACCACCTACCATCAAGACTGAGGGGCTGACCACCTTCCATCAAGACTGAGGGACTGACCACCTACCATCAAGACTGAGGGACTGACCACCTACCATCAATACTGAGGGACTGACCACCTTCCATCAAGACTGAGGGACTGACCACCTACCATCAAGACTGAGGGACTGACTACCTTCCATCAAGACTGAGGGACTGACTACCTTCCATCAAGACTGAGGGACTGACTACCTTCCATCAAGACTGAGGGACTGACTACCTTCCATCAAGACTGAGGGACTGACCACCTACCATCAAGACTGAGGGACTGACCACCTTCCATCAAGACTGAGGGACTGACCACCTACCATCAAGACTGAGGAACTGACCCCCTTCCATCAAGACTGAGGGACTGACCACCTTCCATCAAGACTGAGGGACTGACTACCTTCCATCAAGACTGAGGGACTGACTACCTTCCATCAAGACTGAGGGACTGACCACCTTCCATCAAGACTGAGGAACTGACCCCCTTCCATCAAGACTGAGGGACTGACCACCTTCCATCAAGACTGAGGGTCTGACCACCTACCATCAAGACTGAGGGACTGACCACCTTCCATCAAGACTGAGGGACTGACCACCTTCCATCAAGACTGAGGGTCTGACCACCCATCATCAAGACTGAGGGTCTGACCACCTTCCATCAAGACTGAGGGACTGACCACCTTCCATCAAGACTGAGGAACTGACCACCTACCATCAAGACTGAGGGACTGACCACCTACCATCAAGACTGAGGAACTGACCACCTACCATCAAGACTGAGGGACTGACTACCTTCCATCAAGACTGAGGGACTGACCACCTACCATCAAGACTGAGGGACTGACTACCTTCCATCAAGACTGAGGGACTGACCACCTACCATCAAGACTGAGGGACTGACCACCCATCATCAAGACTGAGGGACTGACTACCTTCCATCAAGACTGAGGGACTGACCACCTTCCATCAAGACTGAGGGACTGACCACCTTCCATCAAGACTGAGGGTCTGACTACCTTCCATTAAGACTGAGGGACTGACCACCTTCCATCAAGACTGAGGGACTGACCACCTTCCATCAAGACTGAGGGACTGACCACCTTCCATCAAGACTGAGGGACTGACCACCTACCATCAAGACTGAGGGACTGACCACCTTCCATCAAGACTGAGGGACTGACCACCTTCCATCAAGACTGAGGGACTGACCACCTTCCATCAAGACTGAGGGACTGACCACCTACCATCAAGACTGAGGGACTGACCACCTTCCATCAAGACTGAGGGTCTGACTACCTTCCATCAAGACTGAGGGACTGACCACCTTCCATCAAGACTGAGGGACTGACTACCTTCCATCAAGACTGAGGGACTGACCACCTTCCATCAAGACTGAGGGACTGACTACCTTCCATCAAGACTGAGGGACTGAACACCTTCCATCAAGACTGAGGAACTGACCACCTTTCCATCAAGACTGAGGGTCTGACCACCTTCCATCAAGACTGAGGGACTGACCACCCATCATCAAGACTGAGGGACTGACCACCCATCATCAAGACTTAGGGACTGACTACCTTCCATCAAGACTGAGGGACTGACCACCTTCCATCAAGACTGAGGGACTGACTACCTTCTATCAAGACTGAGGGACTGACTACCTTCCATCAAGACTGAGGGACTGACTCACCTTCCATCAAGACTGAGGGCTGACCACCTTCCATCAAGACTGAGGGACTGACCACCCTTCCATCAAGACTGAGGACTGACCACCTTCCATCAAGACCTGAGGGACTGACCACCTTCCATCAAGACTGAGGGACTGACCACCTTCCATCAAGACTGAGGGTCTGACCACCTTCCATCAAGACTGAGGACTGACCACCTTCCATCAAGACTGAGGACTGACCACCTTCCATCAAGACTGAGGGACTGACCACCTTCCATCAAGACCCTGAGGGACTGACCACCTTACCATTAAGACTGAGGAACTGACCACCTTCCATCAAGACTGAGGGACTGACTACCTTCCATCAAGACTGAGGACTGACCACCTTCCATCAAGACTGAGGGACTGACTACCTTCCATCAAGACTGAGGGACTGACCACCTTCCATCAAGACTGAGGGACTGACTACCTACCATCAAGACTGGGACTGACCACCTTCCATCAAGACTGAGGGACTGACCACCTTCCATCAAGACTGAGGTTCTGACCACCTTCCATCAAGACTGAGGGACTGACTACCTACCATCAAGACTGAGGGACTGACCACCTTCCATCAAGACTGAGGGACTGACCACCTTCCATCAAGACTGAGGGACTGACTACCTTCCATAAAGACTGAGGGACTGACCACCTTCCATCAAGACTGAGGGACTGACTACCTACCATCAAGACTGATGAGGGACTGACCACCTTCCATCAAGACTGAGGGACTGACCACCTTCCATCAAGACTGAGGGACTGACCACCTACCATCAAGACTGAGGAACTGACCACCCATCATCAAGACTGAGAGACTGACCACCTACCATCAAGACTGAGGGACTGACTACCTTCCATCAAGACTGAGGGACTGACTACCTACCATCAAGACTGAGGGACTGACCACCTTCCATCAAGACTGAGGAACTGACCACCCATCATCAAGACTGAGGGACTGACCACCTTCCATTAAGACTGAGGGACTGACTACCTACCATCAAGACGAGGGACTGACCACCTTCCATCAACACTGATTAATGTAAACTACCAGTGTAATAACTGATATACACTCACAGTGTATATACACTGAGATATAAACCTCTCGATGCATATACACTGATATATACCTCTCGGACCTCTCAGTGTATATAAACTGAGATATACACATCACAGTGTATATACACTGAGATATACACCTCTCAGTGTATATACACTGAGAAGACACACACTTCACAGTATATAAATCATGACAGCCAAGGACATGTGTGTTCGTATACAAATCTTTAAAAAAAAAAAAAACGATCTGGCGATTTATATAGATTTATGTTATATAAAAATAGTTTTTG
>WNWK01004779.1:0-132666 GCA_009830355.1 Cherax destructor
TATCATCATGTCCCCCCTATCTCTCCTGTCCTCCAGCTTCGTCAGGTCGATTTTTCTTAACCTCTCCTCGTAGGACATACCCCTTAACTCCGGGACTAGTTTTGCTGTAAATCTTTGCACCGTCTGTAATTTCTTGGCGTGCTTGACCAGGTGTGGGTTCCACACTGGTGCTGCATACTCCAATATGGGCTTGACGTACACGGTGTACAGGGTCCTGAACGATTCGTAAAAAGGTGTCGAAATGCAATTCTTAGGTTCGCTAGTCGTTCATATGCTGCAGCAGTTATTTGGTTCATGTGCGCCTCAGGAGATGTGCTCGGTATTATACTCATTCCAAAAACCTTTTCCTTGAGTGAGGTTTGTAGTCTTTAGCCCCCTCGACTGTACTCTGTGGTCTTCTTTGCCCTTCCCCAATCTACACGACTTTGCACTTGGAGGGATTGAACTCCAGGATCCAGTTTCTGGACCAGGCCTGCTGTCTGTCCAGATTCCTCTGTAGTTCTACCTGATCCTCATCCACTTGAATTCTCCTCATTAACTTCACATCGTCTGCAAACAGGGACACTTCTTAGTCCATCCCTTCCCTCATGTCATTCACATATACCAGAAACAACACCCGTCCTAGGACTGACCCATGTGGAACCCCGCTCGTCACAGGCGCCCACTCTGACACCTCGTGTGTGTGTGTACTCACCTAATTGTGGTTGCAGGAGTCGAGACTCTGCGCTGTCCGCTACTGGGTCTCTGCTCTCCCTGCTCCATGAGCTTTATCATACCTTGTCTTAAAACTATGTATGGTTCCCGCCTCCACTATATCGTTCGCTAGACTATTCCACTTCCTAACTACTCTATGGCTGAAGAATTGTTTCCTAACATCCCTTTGACTCATCTGAGTCTTCAAATTCCAGTTGTGTCCCCTTGTTTGTGTTCCCTCTCTGGAACATCTTGTCACTATCTACCTTGTCAATTCCCCGCAGTATTTTGTATGTCGTTATCATGTCTCCTCGAACCCTTCTGTCCTCCAGTGTTGTTAGTCCTATTTCCCTCAACCTTTCTTCATAGGGCAGTCCCCTGAGTTGTAGAACTAGCCTTGTCGCAAACCTTTGCACTTTCTCTAATTTCTTGACATGCTTGACCAGGTGTGGGTTCCAGACTGGTGCTGCATACTCTAGTATGGGCCTGACGTACACGGTGTACAGTGTGTGTGTGTGTGTGTGTGTGTGTGTGTGTATGTGTGTATTTTACATGATAATAATGTACTACCACAATTTTGGAATGGACACGGAGAGGGAGGAGATGGGTGTCACGACACCTGGCTATGTCGTGTGTCTGCGTCAAAGTGGCACCAGCAGTCTCCTACGTCGTGTGTCTGCGTCAAAGTGGCACCAGCAGTCTCGTGCACCAAACTAACATCAGCAGTCTGCTCTCTCTTTACCTCTTATGTATCCGTTATCTTTCGTTTATTTCCTCTTTATCTCTTATTTATCTTCTATGTTACGGAACATGAAATGTAATCACTAGTGAGTGGCGCCATGCAGAGGCTGGGGACCTGTCACAACTAATATTACTACTACTGCTGCTTCTGTTACTGCTGCTACTGTTACTGCAGGCTGCTGCTGCTACTGTTAGTGCAGGCTACTGCTGCTATTGTTACTGCAGGATGCTGCTGCTACTGTTAGTGCAGGCTACTGCTGCTTCTGTTACTGCAGGCTACTGCTGCTACTGTTACTGCATGCTGCTGCTGCTACTGTTACTGCAGGCTGCTGCTGCTACTGTTAGTGCAGGCTACTGCTGCTTCTGTTACTGCAGGCTACTGCTGCTACTGTTACTGCAGGCTGTTGCTGCTACTGTTACTGCAGGATACTTCTGCTACTGTTACTGAAGGCTGCTGCTGCTACTGTTACTGCAGGCTGCTGCTGCTGTTACTGTAGGCTACTGCTGCTACTGTTACTGCAGGCTGCAGCTGCTACTGTTAATGCAGGCTACTGCTGCTACTGTTACTGCAGGCTACTGCTGCTACTGTTACTGCAGGCTGTTGCTGCTACTGTTACTGCAGGCTGTTGCTGCTACTGTTACTGCAGGCTACTTCTGCTACTGTTACTGCAGGCTACTTCTGCTACTGTTACTGCAGGCTGCTACTGTTACTGCAGGCTGCTGCTGCTGCTACTGTTATTGTAGGCTACCTCTGCTACTGTTACTGTAGGCTACTTCTGCTACTGTTACTGCAGGTTACTGCTGCTACTGTTACTGCAGGCTGCTGCTAATACTGTTGCTGCAGGCTACTGCTGCTGTTACTGCAGGCTGCAACTGTTACTGCAGGCTACCGCTGCTTCTGTTACTGCAGGCTGCTGCTGCTACTGTTACTGCAGGCTATTTCTGTTACTGTTACTGCAGGCTACTGCTGATACTGTTACTGCAGGCTACTGCTGCTACTGATACTGCAGGATACTTTTGCTACTGTTACTGATGCCTACTTCTGCTACTGTTACTGCAGGCTACTGCTGCTACTGTTATTGCAGGCTGCTGCTAATACTGTTACTGCAGGCTACTGCTCTACTGTTACTGCAGGCTACTGCTGCTACTGTTACTGCAGGCTACTGCTGCTATTGTTACTGCAGGCCACTTTTGCTACTGTTACTGCAGGCTACTGCTGCTACTGTTACTGCAGGCCACTTTTGCTACTGTTACTGCAGGCTACTGCTGCTACTGTTACTGCAGGCTACTGCTGCTACTGTTACTGCAGGATACTTCTGCTACTGTTACTGCAGGCTACTGCTACTACTGTTACTGCAAGCTACTGCTGCTACTGTTACTGCAGGCTGCTGCTAATACTGTTACTGCAGGCTGCTGCTGCTAATGTTACTGCAAGCTACTGCTGCTACTGTTACTGCAGGCTACTTCCGCTACTGTTACTGCAAACTACTGCTGCTAGTTACTGCAGGCTACTTCTGCTGTTACTGCAGGCTACTGCTGCTACTGTTATTGCAGGCTACTTCTGCTACTATTACTGCAGGCTACTGCTGCTACTGTTACTGCAGGCTACTACTGTTACTGCAGGATATTGCTGCTACTGTTACTGAAGGCTACTGCTGCTACTGTTACTGCAGGCTACTGCTGCTACTGTTACTGCAGGTCCCTGCTGCTACTGTTACTGCAGGCCCCTGCTGCTGTTACTGCAGGTTACTGCTGCTGTTACTGAAGGCTACTTCTGCTACTGTTACTGCAGGTTATTGCTGCTACTGTTATTGCAGGCTCCTGCTGCTACTGTTACTGCAGGCTCCTGCTGCTACTGTTACTGCAGGCTACTGCTGCTACTGTTACTGCAGGCTACTGCTGCTATTGTTACTACAGGCCACTTTTGCTACTGTTACTAAAGGCTACTGCTGCTACTGTTACTGCAGGCTACTGCTGCTGTTACTGCAGGCTACTGCTGTTACTGTTACTGCAGTCTACTTCTGCTACTGTTACTGCTTCTATTACTGCAGGCTACTACTGCTGCTGTTACTGCAGGCTACTGTTGCTACTGTTACTGCAGGTTACTGCTGCTACTGTTACTGCAAGCTACTTCTGCTACTGTTACTGCAGGCTACTGCTGCTACTGTTGTTGCATGCTACTTCTCCTACTGTTACTGCAGGCTACTGCTGCTACTGTTACTGCAGGCTACTGCTGCTGTTACTGCAGGCTACTGCTGCAATTGTTACTGCAGGCTACTGCTGCAATTGTTACTGCAGGCTACTGCTGCTACTGTTACTGCAGGCTACTGCTGTTGTTACTGCAGGCTACTGCTGCTGTGAATGAAGGCTACTGCTGCTACTCTTACTGCAGGTTACTGCTACTGTTACTGCAGGCTACTGCTACTGTTACTGCAGGCTATTGCTGATGCTACTATTACTACTGCCACTATTACTATTACAACTAATAATAATTTTCTTTACGTATACTATATCTATGTATACAATGTTTTAATAAATAGAATCAGAGTCAGGTGGACGGTTTAGTAATTGTGGAAACATAGTAAGAGATGACGGATCCACCTGCCAGAAAATTACTGAAACCCTTGATTACTGACAGCCTGACTGACCAGGTTAGCACAAGACGAGCCTTGCCCATGGCCGGGCTCCGGGAGTAGACTCTCGAAACTCATCAAAGGTATATCAAAGGTACTCCCGTGCAAAGTATCAACAAGAAGATATTTTGGGTTAAAATTAAACAAGGCTGTTGGAAGAGTGTTGCAGCTGCCACCTCCTAAGTTCCCAGACTTGACTGCTGGATAAATGTTAATGTTACTGATAAATGTCTTAACTTTGTAACTAACTTACAACTTTCAGAGCAAACTTATGACTGTTGTATGAAACTTGTGACTGTTGTATGAAACTTGTGACTGTTGTATGAAACTTGTGACTGTTGTATGAAACTTGTGACTGTTGTATGAAACTTGTGACTGTTGTATGAAACTTGTGACTGTTGTATAAAACTTGTGACTGTTGTATAAAACTTGTGACTCTTGTATGAAACTTGTGACTCTTGTATGAAACTTGTGACTGTTCTATGAAACTTGTGACTCTTGTATGAAACTTGTGACTGTTGTATAAAACTTGTGGCTGTTGTATGAAACTTGTGACTGTTCTATGAAACTTGTGACTGTTGTATAAAACTTGTGACTCTTGTATGAAACTTGTGACTGTTGTATGAAACTTGTGACTCTTATATGAAACTTGTGACTGTTGTATGAAACTTGTGACTCTTGTATGAAACTTGTGACTGTTGTATGAAACTTGTGACTTGTATGAAACTTGTGATTCTTGTATGAAACTTGCGACTCTTGTATGAAACTTGTGACTCTTGTATGAAACTTGTGACTGTTGTATGGAACTTGTGACTTGTATGAAATTTATGACTGTTGTATGAAACTTGTGAATTTTGTATGAAACTTGTGACTGTTGTATGATACTTGTGACTTTTGTATGAAACTTGTGACTTTTGTATGAAACTTGTGACTGTTGTATGATACTTGTGACTGTTGTTTGAAACTTGTGACTGTTGTATGATACTTGTGACTGTTGTATGAAACTTGTGCCTGTATGAAACTTGTGACTATTGAATGAAACTTGTGACTGTTGTATGAAACTTGTGACTGTTGTATGAAACTTATGACTTTTGTATGAAACTTGTGACTATTGTATGAAACTTGTGACTGTTGTATGAAACTTGTGACTTGTATGAAACTTGTGACTGTTGTATGAAACTTGTGACTGTTGTATGAAACTTGTGACTGTTGTATGAAACTTATGACTGTTGTATGAAACTTGTGACTGTATGAAACTTGTGACTGTATGAAACTTGTGACTGTTGTATGAAACTTGTGCCTGTATGAAACTTGTGACTATTGTATGAAACTTGTGACTGTTGTATGAAACTTGTGACTGTTGTATGAAACTTGTGACTGTTGTATGAAACTTGTGACTGTTGTATGACACTTGTGACTGTTGTATGAAACTTGTGCCTGTATGAAACTTGTGACTATTGTATGAAACTTGTGACTTCTGTATGAAACTTGTGACTATTGTATGAAACTTGTGACTGTTGTATGAAACTTGTGACTTGTATGAAACTCGTGACTGTTGTATGAAACTTGTGACTGTTGCATGAAACTTGTGACTGTTGTATGAAACTTGTGACTGCTGTATGAAACTTGTGACTGTTGTATGAAACTTGTGCCTGTATGAAACTTGTGCCTGTATGAAACTTGTGACTTTTGTCTGAAACTTGTGACTATTGTATGAAACTTGTGACTTCTGTATGAAACTTGTGACTATTGTATGAAACTTATAATTGTTGAATGAAACTTATGACTTTTGTATAAAACTTGTGACTGTTGTATGATACTTGTGACTGTTGTATGAAACTTGTGACTGTTGTATGATACTTGTGACTGTTGTATGAAACTTGTGACTGTTGTATGAAACTTGTGACTTGTATGAAACTTGTGACTGTTGTATGATAATTGTGACTGTTGTATGAAATTTGTGACTGTTCCATGAAACTTGTGGCTGTTGTATGAAACTTGTGACTGTTGCATGAAACTTGTGACTGTTGTATAAAACATGTGACTGTTGTAAGGAACTTGTGACTGTTGTATGAAACTTGTGACTGTTGCATGAAACTTGTGATTGTTGTATGAAACTTGTGACTGTTGCATGAAACTTGTGACTGTTGTATGAAACTTGTGACTGTTGCATGAAACTTGTGACTGTTGTATGAAACTTGTGACTGTTGCATGAAACTTGTGACTGTTGTATGAAACTTGTGACTGTTGTATGAAACTTGTGATTGTTGTATGAAACTTGTGACTGTTGTATGAAACTTGTGACTGTTGCATAAAACTTGTGATTGTTGTATGAAACTTGTGACTGTTGCATAAAACTTGTGACTGTTGTATGAAACTTGTGACTATTGCATGAAACTTTAGACTGCCTGAAATTTTATACTGCTACCTGAAACTTGATTGTTCCTGAAAATCTACTCTGCCAACTATGGGTCAGTTGTGAAGTGCTGCAGCCATGACAATATGACTTTCCTTCTTGTTGTATTGTTGTCTGAGTCCATCCCTTGACAGTGACCTACCACACACGTCCATTCATAAATGCTCTCTACAACACGCGCAAACCTTAACAAACACGCTGCTAACAAACACACTGCCAACAAACACGCTGCTAACAAACACGCTGCTAACAAACACCCTGGTAACACACTGCTAATAAACACACTGCTAATAAACACGCTGCTTACAAACACACTGCTAACAAACACACTGCTAACAAACACACTGCTAATAAACACACTGCTAACAAATACACTGCAAATAAACACACTGCTAATAAACACACTGCTAATAAACACACTGCTAATAAACACACTGCTAACAAACACACTGCTAATAAACACACTGCTAACAAACACACTGCTAATAAACACACTGCTAACAAACACACTGCTAATAAACACACTGCTAATAAACACACTGCTAATAAACACACTGCTAATAAACACGCTGGTAACAAACACGCTGGTAACAAACACACTGCTAACAAACACACTGCTAATAAACACACTGCTAACAAAAACACTGCTAATAAACACACTGCTAATAAACACACTGCTAATAAACACACTGCTAATAAACACGCTGGTAACAAACACGCTGCTAACAAACATGCTGCTAACAAACATGCTGCTAACAAACATGCGCACAACTAACAAACACGCTGCTAACAAAGATGCTGCTAACAAACACACTGCTAATAAACACACTGCTAATAAACACACTGCTAACAAACACACTGGTACTAAACACACTGCAAATACACACACTGCTAATAAACACACTGCTAACAAACATGCTGCTAACAAACACACTGCTAACAAACACGCTAATAAACATGCTGCTAATAAACACGCTGCTAACAAACACGCTGCTAACAAACACGCTGCTAACAAACATGCTAACAAACCACTGCTAACAAACATGCTGCTAATAAACACACTGCTAACAAACACGCTGCTAATAAACACGCTGGTAACAAACTTACTGCTAACAAACACGCTGGTAACAAACACACTGCTAACAAACACGCTGCTAACAAACACACTGATAACAAACACGCTGCTAAAAAACATGCTGTTAATAAACACGCTGCTAACACACTGCTAACAAACACGCTGGTAACAAACACGCTGCTAATAAACACGCTGCTAACAAACATGCTGCTAACAAACACGCTAATAAACACACTGCTAACAAACATGCTGCTAACAAACACGCTGCTAACAAACATGCTGCTAACAAACACACTGCTAACAAACACGCTGCTAACAAACATGCTGCTAACACGCTGCTAACAAACACGCTGCTAACAAACACACTGCTAACAAACACGCTGCTAACAAACATGCTGCTAATAAACACGCTGCTAACAAACACGCTGCTAACAAACACGCTGGTAACAAACACGCTGCTAACAAACATGCTGCTAATAAACACACTTCTAACAAACATGCTGCTAACAAACACGCTGCTAACAAACACGCTGGTTGTTAACAAACACGTTGGTAACAAACACGCTGCTAACATGCTGCTAACACACTGGTAACAAACACGCTGGTAACAAACACACTGGTAACAAACACGCTGGTAACAAACACGCTGGTAACAACACGCTGCTAATAAACAAACTGCTAACAAACATGCTGCTAACAAACACGCTGCTAACAAACACGCTGGTAACAAACATGCTGCTAATAAACACGCTGCTAACAAACAAGCTGCTAACAAACATGCTGCTAACAAACATGCTGCTAATAAACATGCTGCTAATAAACACACTGCTAACAAACATGCTGCTAATAAACACGCTGCTAACAAACACGCTGCTAACAAACACGCTGGTAACAAACACACTGCTAACAAACACGCTGCTAATAAACATGCTGCTAATAAACACACTGCTAACAAACACACTGCTAACAAACACGCTGCTAACAAACACGCTGCTAACAACACTTTAAAACACGCGTCTATAAACATACTGGCAATAACACGCTGCTAACAACACGCGACTAACAAACATACTGCTAACAACACACTGCTAACAAACAACTCGCTAACAAACACGCTCCAATACATCTGCAATAAACAGCTGCTAACAAACACGCTGCTAATAAACATCTCTAATAAACCGCTGCTAAGCAAACACTGCTGAGACAACATGCTGCTAACAACAGCTGTACAATACGCTGACAACAACACACTGCTAATATACACCTGCTAATAAACACATACTAACAAACACTGCTAACAGACACCTGCTACAAACGCGCTAACAAACCATGCGTAACAGACACCTTCACAAAAACTGCAACAAACACGCATGCGAATACACACTGCTAACAACAACTGCAACAAACAGCGGCTAACTACACACTAGCTAATAAACGCGCTAACTAAAGACTACCTTCCAATATCAATAACTGCATAGACAGCAACAAAGCATGCTCTAACAAGATACGCTGCAAAGACACCTTCTAACAAACACGCTGGTAACAAACACGCCTTGTAAGCGCGAAAAGACTAACCAGTATTTTCCTGTTGATACCAAGCATACAAAGTGACGTGGTAACTCTGAATAAGAATCGGGCGGTATATCATGACGAACATCAACTGTCACACCATGCGATTTTCGAGTCTCAAATGCTAATTTAGTCCACCTTCCTCATAATAATTTTCAATTCTTTCCGGTAAATGCCGTCCCAACCCATCCCGTAGTAAGCTGGTAGTAGGTTGGTAGACAGCAACCATGCAGGAAGGTACTACCTTCCAATCATATACTGGCAGACACCAACCATGCAGGAAGGTACTACCTTCCAATCATATACTGGCAGACAGCAACCATGCAGGAAGGTACTACCTTCGTATCATATACTGGCAGACACCAACCATGCAGGAAGGTACTACCTTCCAATCATATACTGGCAGACAGCAACCATGCAGGAAGGTACTACCTTCCAATCATATACTGGTAGACAGCAACCATGCAGGAAGGTACTACCTTCCTATCATATACTGGCAGACAGCAACCATGCAGGAAGGTACTACCTTCCTATCATATACTGGAAGACAGCAACCATGCAGGAAGGTACTACCTTCCTATCATATACTGGAAGACAGCAACCATGCAGGAAGGTACTACCTTCCTATCATATACTGGCAGACAGCAACCATGCAGGAAGGTACTACCTTCCTATCATATACTGGCAGACAGCAACCATGCAGGAAGGTACTACCTTCCTAACATATACTGGCAGACAGCAACCATGCAGGAAGGTACTACCTTCCTATCATATACTGGCAGACAGTAACCATGCAGGAAGGTACTACCTTCCTATCATATACTGGCAGACAGCAACCATGCAGGAAGGTACTACCTTCCTATCATATACTGGCAGACAGCAACCATGCAGGAAGGTACTACCTTCCTATCATATACTGGCAGACAGCAACCATGCAGGAAGGTACTACCTTCTTATCATATACTGGAAGACAGCAACCATGCAGGAAGGTACTACCTTCCTATCATATACTGGCAGACAGCAACCATGCAGGAAGGTACTACCTTCCTATCATATACTGGCAGACAGTAACCATGCAGGAAGGTACTACCTTCCTATCATATACTTGCAGACAGCAACCATGCAGGAAGGTACAACCTTCCTATCATATACTGGCAGACAGTAACCATGCAGGAAGGTACTACCTTCCTATCATATACTTGCAGACAGCAACCATGCAGGAAGGTACTACCTTCCTATCATATACTGGCAGACAACAACCATGCAGGAAGGTACTACCTTCCTATCATATACTTGCAGACAGCAACCATGCAGGAAGGTACTACATTCCTATCATATACTGGAAGACAGCAACCATGCAGGAAGGTACTACCTTCCTATCATATACTGGCAGACAGCAACCATGCAGGAAGGTACTACCTTCCTATCATATACTGGCAGACAGTAACCATGCAGGAAGGTACTACCTTCCTATCATATACTGGCAGACAGCAACCATGCAGGAAGGTACAACCTTCCTATCATATACTGGCAGACAGTAACTATGCAGGAAGGTACTACCTTCCTATCATATACTGGCAGACAGCAACCATGCAGGAAGGTACTACCTTCCTATCATATACTGGCAGACAGCAACCATGCAGGAAGGTACTACCTTCCTATCATATACTGGAAGACAGCAACCATGCAGGAAGGTACTACCTTCCTATCATATACTGGCAGACAGCAACCATGCAGGAAGGTACTAACTTCCTATCATATACTGGAAGACAGCAACCATGCAGGAAGGTACTACCTTCCTATCATATACTGGCAGACAGCAACCATGCATGGATGTAGTGCCCTCCTATCATGTTGATACACAACAACTATGCACCGATGTACTACCTTTCTGTTATATTTGAAGGACGTTTCCGGGGGTCAATAACCCCGCGACTCGGTCCTAAACCAGGCCTCCTGGAACATCAAGGCCTGATAAACCAGGCCTCCTGGAACATCAAGGCCTGATAAACCAGGCCTCCTGGAACATCAAGGCCTGATAAACCAGGCCTCCTGGCACATCAAGGCCTGATAAACCAGGCCTCCTGGAACATCAAGGCCTCATAAACCAGGCCGTTACTGCTGGCCGAAAGCAGTCCAACGTAACGAACCACAATCCGGCTGGTCAGGCACTGATATGAGGAACTTGTCCAGTTCCTCTTCATAAGTAGATAATATGTTGGTAGACATCAAGCATCCAGGGAGGTGCTACCTTCCTATCATATGAGTGTCAGCTGGTAGGTAGGAAGTAGCCTGGTAGACATCAACCATCCAGGGAGGTGTTACCTTCCTGTCATATGAGTGTCAGCTGGTAGGTAGGAAGTAGCCTGGTAGACATCAAGCATCCAGGGAGGTGCTACCTTCCTGTCATATGAGTGTCAGCTGGTAGGCAGGAAGTAGCCTGGTAGACATCAAGCATCCAGGGATGTGCTACCTTCCTGTCATATGAGTGTCCGCTGGTAGGCAGGAAGTAGCCTGGTAGACATCAAGCATCCATGGAGGTGCTACCTTCCTGTCATATGAGTGTCCGCTGGTAGGCAGGAAGTAGCCTGGTAGACATCAAGCATCCAGGGAGGTGCTACCTTCCTGTCATATGAGTGTCAGCTGGTAGGTAGGAAGTAGCCTGGTAGACATCAAGCATCCAGGGAGGTGCTACCTTCCTGTCATATCAGTGTCAGCTGGTAGGCAGGAAGTAGCCTGGTAGACATCAAGCATCCATGGAGGTGCTACCTTCCTGTCATATGAGTGTCCGCTGGTAGGCAGGAAGTAGCCTGGTAGACATCAAGCATCCAGGGAGGTGCTACCTTCCTGTCATATGAGTGTCAGCTGGTAGGCAGGAAGTAGCCTGGTAGACATCAAGCATCCAGGGATGTGCTACCTTCCTATCATATGAGTGTCCGCTGGTAGGCAGGAAGTAGCCTGGTAGACATCAAGCATCCATGGAGGTGCTACCTTCCTGTCAAATGAGTGTCCGCTGGTAGGCAGGAAGTAGCCTGGTAGACATCAAGCATCCATGGAGGTGCTACCTTCCTGTCATATGAGTGTCCGCTGGTAGGCAGGAAGTAGCCTGGTAGACATCAAGCATCCAGGGAGGTGCTACCTTCCTGTCATATGAGTGTCCGCTGGTAGGCAGGAAGTAGCCTGTTATAAATTAGACACATATGCAACACTTGGGTATCTTTATTGAGGAAACGTTTCGCCACACAGTGGCTTCATCAGTCCAATACAAAGCAGAAAGGTGTAAGGAGAGGAGGAGTTTGAGGTAATCAGTACCTCGGCCTGGAGTCGATGTGTTCAGTCCATCAATCTTGTAGAATGTACAGCACAGGGCCGTAGAGGTGGCTTATATACTATAGTAAGGTGAGGCGAAGCAGGAGGAGGCGGGGTCGAAGTAGGTCTTCGTCCAAAGGTTGGACAAGTGCTGAAGAATTCGTTTGTATCAAGATCCCAAGGTGTTGCTGTGTCAGACAGGATGTAGATGAAGTAGCCTGGTAGACATCAACCATCCAGGGAGGTGCTACCTTCCTGTCATATGAGTGTCAGCTGGTAGGTAGGAAGTAGCCTGGTAGACATCAACCATCCAGGGAGGTGCTACCTTCCTGTCATATGAGTGTTAGCTGGTAGGCAGGAAGTAGCCTGGTAGACATCAAGCATCATGCAATGAGTATGTAACGGAAACCTTTTTAAGGTTATATACCTTGGGGAAATTACTTGTTTGTTCTGTGTCATGAACATGTAAGATGACAAATAAATATTACAGACAAGCACTGAGTGGTAAGGTGAACTCAGTGGAAGTGGATGATGGTGCCACCTATGAGTTAGTGGATGATGGTGCCACCTATGAGTACCAGTGGATGATGGTGCCACCTATGAGTCTCAGTGGATGATGGTGCCACCTATGAGTACCAGTGGATGATGGTGCCACCTATGAGTCTCAGTGGATGATGGTGCCACCTATGAGTGTTAGTGGATGATGGTGCTACCTATTAGTGTTAGTGGATGATGGTGCCACCTATGAGTGTTAGTGGATGATGGTGCCACCTATGAGTACCAGTGGATGATGGTGCCACCTATGAGTACCAGTGGATCATGGTGCCACCTATGAGTACCAGTGGATCATGGTGTCACTTATGAGTACCAGTGGATGATGGTGCCACCTACGAGCGTCAGTGGATGATGGTGCCACCTTTGAGTGTCAGTGGATGATAGTGCCTCCTATGAGTACCAGTGGATGATGGTGCCACCTATGAGTGTCAGTGGATGATGGTGCCACCTATGAGTGTCAGTGGATGATGGTGCCACCTATGAGTGTCAGTGGATGATGGTGCCACCTTTGAGTGTCAGTGGATGATAGTGCCCTTAGTAAGTGGATGTTACATGGGTCAGGATGATGGTGCCACCAATGAGTGTCAGCGGATGATGCTGCCACCTATGAGTGTTAGTGGATGATGGTGCCACTTATGAGTGTCACTGGATGATGGTGCCACCTATGAGTGTCACTGGATGATGGTGCCACCTATGAGTGTCACTGGATGATGGTGCCACCTATGAGTGTCAGTGGATGATGGTGCCACCTATGAGTGTTAATGGATGATGGTGCCACCTATGAGTGTTATTGGATGATGGTGCCACCTATGAGTGTCAGTGGATGATGGTGCCACCTAACTATTCATGGAAAAATATTTTCAGCAAGATTTAATGAGCATTCATCCTATATGTTATAAGGTCCCCAAGAGGAGGAGGAGGAGAAAGAAGAGGAGAAAGAGGAGGAGGAGGAGGAGGAGAAAGAAGAGGAGAAAGAGGAGGAGGAGGAGGAGGAGAAGGAGGAGGAGGAGGAGGAGGAGGAGGAGAAGGAGGAGGAGAAGGAGGAGGAGGAGAATGAGAAGGAGGAAGAGGAAGAAAAGGAGGAGGAGAAGGAGAAGGAGAAGGAGGAGGAAGAGGAGGAGGAGAGGGGGGAGAAGGAGGAGGAGAAGGAGGAGGAGGAGAAGGGGGAGAAGGAGGAGGAGAAGGGGGAGAAGGAGGAGGAGAAGGAGGAGGAGGAAGAAGAGGAAGAGGAGGAGCAGAAGAAGGAAAAAGAGATGAGTTAAATAGGGAGAAGAGGATGATAGATGGGTGACGGAGGAGGTGGAGAAAAACAGATGGTGAGCGGGTAAGGTTGACCCACCTGCGGGGCTCCTCACTATCACCACCTGTGCTTCTACATGTACTACTGCTTCTGCTACTACCTACACAACACCTGCTGTTGCCCACATACCATCTGCTGCTGCTGCTGCTACCTACCCTTACCTTTGAAATATCTTTGATGAGTTTCCAGAGTTTTTCTATTCGCGGAGCCCTGCCTTGAGCCAGGCTCGTCTGGTGCTTACCTAGTTAACCAGGCTGTTGGTGCTGATGGCCCACTGGCCCATATATCCATCACAGCCTGGTTGATATGGAATTTGGTGGAAATGCTTTTCCAATTTCCTCTTGAAGACTTCTACATTTGTTCCAGCAGTGTTTCTGATATCTTCTGGTAAGATGTTGAAATAGTCTGGGGCCATGGATGTTGATATAGTGTTCTCTTATTCTGCCCACGGCGCTCCGATTATTCACTGGGTTTATTTTACACTTCCTTCCATCTCTCTCACTTTAGTACAGTGTGCAGATTTAGGACAATGCCCCAAGTACTTTTCAGATACATATTATCATGCATCTCTCTCTCTCCTCCGCTCCAATGAGTACATATTTAGGACTTTAAGGCGTTCCCAGTAATTTAAATGCTTTATGGGCTCTATACGGGTCGTAAATGATCTCTGCATCTGTTCCAGCTCTGATATCTAATCGAGAGAGCACAAGCAATTGGAATAGTATCACCATTGGCACTATTTCCCTTCCTTTGAAAGTTCTTATTATTCACCCCATCATCTTCCTGGCTGTTGTGACATTTTTTTTTTTTTGAAAGGTCAACCGACATAATTACTCTCAGGTCTTTCACATGTTTCTTTCATTCTATTTGATGAGCTTCTTGAGTTTTATATACAGTGTCCCTTATGAGTTCTTCATTCTTTCTATATCTAAGCAGCTCCCGCCGTTTCACCATCAGGAAAAGACCCGGGCCGGGACACGTACCGGCGAATCATTCAAGTTCAAGTTCAAGCTGGAACTTACCACCACTGAACGTCATGTTCTCCACTGCCCACTGGAAAACCCTAATTCTATCTTCCTGCAGTTTTTCAGTGTCTTCTACCGAGGTGACTTTCATGCTCATTTTAGTGTCTTCTACAAATGACACAAAACTGTGACGGGTATTTTTTATCTATGTCTGCTATGAGTTTAAGAAACAGAAGAGGTGCCAGGACAGTGTCTTGGGGTACTGAACTTTTTACCTCGCTGATGCTTGATTTTGCTCTGTTTACTACTACTCTTTGTGTAACTTAGAAACTTGAAAATCCATCTGCCTACCTTTCCCTTTATGTCTATGGTCCTCATTTTGTGTGTTCATCTTCATGATCGCATTTGTCAAACGCCTTTGCTGGTCTGTAATTTTTGGCTAGTGCTCTACTACCACCCTTCTGCAAAGAAGCTACGTCTGCATTTTTTAAGGTCTCCGGTATTTCACTTAGATCTAAGTTCTTTCTCCAAAGGATACTGAGAGCTCATGCTGGTAGCACTTTGCACTTTTTTTTTTTTAAATAAAGAATTCTATGAATCTGGTCCAGGTTCTGAGTGAGCAGATATGTTTTCTATTTGTTTTTTGAAATCTTTTTAGATTAGTACTAGTGTCAGTTGGTCTGCGTGGCCTTCAGATATGAAATTTTTTTGCATTCTCCAACCAGCTTTCATTTCACTCATTTCCTGTTCATCGTCAGTATATGATCCTCGTGTTATTAATGGTTCACTTCTACATGTTGTTCTTAACTTGAATTTTCCATATCTATAGAAATATTTGGTGTTTCTGGCAACATCTGAATTGTTTTTGTTTCCGTTCTGCTTTGTGTCTGGTATAAGAGCTTAAGTTTTTGTTCTATCTCGGTGATGTTTTGGCTAAGATTATCTTACCTTCCTTGTGTCATATTCACTTTGTTAATTAATTCGGTAATCCTTTTCCTCCTTTTCTACAATCTTCTACGTTCTCTTTCTGTATTTGATTTTCTAGGTTTCCTCAGTGGTAAATATTTAATAAAGATTTTGAATACCTTTGATATATGCCTTTGATGAGTTTCGAGAGTCTTCCTACTCCCGGAGCCCGGCCATGGGCAAGGCTTGTTTCTGTGTTCAACTTCTCCAGGAACTGTTGAGGATTCACGGCACTCAGAAGTGTTTCCCAGGATATGCCTGATATTTCTTTGTGAATTTTGTCTCAGTCAATCATGTGGTCGTCTGTACTTCTATGATGTGGTCAGAGTATATTGCTTTTGTGATTTATACCTCCGATTAGTTTCTCATTGTTTGTGAAGATCAAATCCAGTGTATTTTCATTTCTAGTGGGATCTGTTATCTGTTGGTTCAATGCAAACTTTACACAAAGCCTCATTAGTTCTCTGGTATGTACCTGTTGAGTCAGAGTGCTTCCAGGAACTATTTTCGGCACAATGTTGTGATGAACCATCTTTCACTTTATATATTTGGTGTAGTTTTCCAACCTTTCAAGACAGCTAGTTATTTCCCTTATCTGATCTGTGAATTCCTCAGCTCTTGCTGACGGTGGTTTATTTTTTTTATTTATTAACACATCGGCCGATTCCCACCAAGGCAGGGTGGCCCGAGGGGTGTTTTACACTACATTTATAAAACTGCAACATTAACACCCCTCCTTCAGAGTGCAGACACTGTACTTCCCATCTCCAGGACTCAAGTCCGGCCTGCCGGTTTCCCAGAATCCCTTCATAAATGTTACTTTGCTCACACTCCAACAGCACGTCAAGTATTAAAAACCATTTGTCTCCATTCACTCCTATCAAATACGCTCACGCATGCCTGCTGGAAATCCAAGCCCCTCGCACACAAAACCTCTTTTACCCCCTCCCTCCAACCTTTCCTAGGCCGACCCCTACCCCGCCTTCCCTCCACTACAGATTTATACACTCTCGAAGTCATTCTGTTTCGTTCCATTCTCTCTACATGCCCGAACCACCTCAACAACCCCTCCTCAGCTCTCTAGATAATAGTTTTGGTAATCCCGCACCTCCTCCTAATTTCCAAACTCCGAATTCTCTGTATTATATTCACACCACACATTGACCTCAGACATGGTTTATATAAGAGGATAATTACCAGATTCCTATTTTCTACTATAATACTTAGAAATTCTACTGTATTATCCGATGGATTCAGCAATGTTGTGCAACAAAGTATCTTACACAGAGTCCTATTCTTCTCCGTGACCTATTAACTCTGTCACATCTATATGTACTATAGTTTTTATCTTTATCTCACCGTCCAAAACATCGCTTGTGTGTGTTTCTGTCAATGTTCCAAACACGGCATTTGCTTCTGTGAGGAGTCCACTAATATAATTAACTTTGTTAATTATATTAGTGGACTTAGTTAATTATATTTGCTAATTATATTTGTTTGCAAAAAAAAAGAAGCAGGATTTACCTTTTGAGATGTTTTGGTTTGGTATATGTTTTGTTAGTACCAATGTTAACGTACCACCTTGTATGGCCCCTGGTGTACATATACTTTGTTTCTCCAGTACTGATTGCACACTTGTCTGTTGTACGTTCGACCCTGTTGTGTGTATGACTGTCTTAGTTTGCCCCACTGCTGTGCACCTCTGTACCACCCGTTGTACTTCCCTTTTGTTCCGTTTTTTGGGGTTTGCTCTCTTTTCCTTTCGTCAAATAAAGTTAATACTCTCATTTTTAATTTCCATGCAAGCCTCAGTTGCACTGAGGCTCAGTGCAACTGATGTGCCAAGCCTCAGTTGCACTGAGGCTTGGCACATCTCTGGATGGAAGTACCTGCATTCCTTTTCAAATCGACAATTTCTTTTCCTTATCACGTTTGAACTGCTGCTCCCTACAACACCTGCTCTTGATGTTGCTACCTACACAACACCTGCTCTTGATGTTGCTACCTACACAACCTGCTCTTGATGTTGCTACCTACACAACCTGCTCTTGATGTTGCTACCTACACAACCTGCTCTTGATGTTGCTACCTACACAACCTGCTCTTGATGTTGCTACCTACACAACCTGCTCTTGATGTTGCTACCTACACAACACCTGCTGATGCTACCTATATAGCACCTGCTGGTTCGGCTACCTACACATCTGCTGTTGCCTCTACTACCTAAGTAACACCTATGGCTGCTGCAGCTACCTAAATATCTGCTGCTGCTATCTGCTCAACACCTGCTGTTGCCTCTACTACCTAAGTAACACCTATGGCTGCTGCAGCTACCTGCTCAACACCTGCTGCTGCTACCTATACAACACTTGCTACTGTTGCTGCTGCTGCTGTTATTGCTACTTACACAACAATTGCTACTGCTACCTACATAACACCTGCTACTGATACACAACACCTGCTACTGACACCTAAACAACACCTGCTACTGAAACCTACACAACACCTGCTACTGACACCTACACAACACTTCCTACTGCTACTTTTACACATGCTAATGCTACCTACACAACACCTGCTACTACTACCTGCACAAAATCTGCTACTGCTACCTATACAACACCTACTGTTGTTTACATATTCGTAATTAATTCCAGTTTAGGGGAAACAGTATGTGTTCTTCCACTTGTCCTGGAGCTGGAAAGAAGTCAACTTACAGTGTTTGGTCTCCCTCCGTACCAGGGCGAGAATGAAGGTTGGATCTCTTTGTTCCAGCACCATTCCAGGACAGGAGGGGCTGGGAATAAAGGCTGCATCTATTTGCTGCAGCACCATTTCAGGACAGGAGGGGCTGGGAATGAAGGCTGGATCTCTTTGTTGCAGCATCATTCCATGACAGGAGGGGCTGGGAATGAAGGCTGGATCTCTTTGTTCCAGCACCATTCCAGGACAGGAGGGGCTGGGAATGAAGGCTGGATCTCTTTGTTCCAGCACCATTCCAAGCCAGGAGGGGCTGGGAATGAAGGCTAGATCTCTTTGTTCCAGCATCATTCCAGGATGGGAGGGGCTGGGAATGAAAACTGGATCTCTTTGTTCCAGCACCATTCCAGGCCAGGAGGGGCTGGGAATGAAGGCTAGATCTCTTTGTTCCAGCATCATTCCAGACCGGGAGGGGCTGGGAATGAAGGCTGAATCTCTTTGTTCCAGCATCATTCCAGGCCAGGAGGGACTTGGAATGAAGGCTGGATATTTTTGTTCCAGCACCATTCCAGGCCAGGAGGGGCTGGGAATGCAGACAAGGTCGGTAAAGAAAAGCGAACTACACCGACTTGTTCCAGATATATTCACGTGTCATATATAATTACAGGGGGTGAGGAGTAGAGGGGTACCGGGGAAGGGAAGAGGGAGGAGGGGTTGTGTACCGCGGGGGGGGGGGGGATACGGTGGATACCGGGAAAGCCACCAGTGTAGTATCGACTGGTCATGGGTGCTCTACACGCTACACACCTGGGGGTGAGTGACCGGTGCCTTACTGCTGGCAACTCTCAACTGTGGTCCTACATGGTGTCACTGACCTTCCAGTACATGTGTTAGTGTCACTGACCTTCCAGTACATGTGTTGGTGTCACTGACCTTCCAGTACATGTGTTGGTGTCACTGACCTTCCAGTACATGTGTTGGTGTCACTGACCTTCCAGTACATGTGTTGGTGTCACTGACCTTCCAGTACATGTGTTGGTGTCACTGACCTTCCAGTACATGTGTTAGTGTCACTGACCTTCCAGTACATGTGTTGGTGTCACTGACCTTCCAGTACATGTGTTGGTGTCACTGACCTTCCAGTACATGTGTTGGTGTCACTGACCTTCCAGTACATGTGTTGGTGTCACTGACCTTCCAGTACATGTGCTGGTGTCACTGACCTTCCAGTACATGTGCTGGTGTCACTGACCTTCCAGTACATGTGCCGGTGTCACTGACCTTCGAATTATTTCTATGTATAGATTCTGATATGAGATACTGAAGTCCCAGTATGACTCAGTGTTTAGCCAGCCGTTAACCAGAATAAGAGTCGACGACCTAAATTATTTTTTTATGACCGAGACTCAAAATTCGGTCAATTAAAAAATCTCTGATATTATCCTAACACCATAAGACTTCGAAAATGCAATAAGTGACATGCCCATGAACTCTGCCCCGGGCCTGGATTCGTGGAACTCCGTGTTCAAGAACTGCCTTCAGCATTCTATGGAGAGGGAGCATGGACACGGGTCATCCCACAGTTACTAAAAACAATAGACATAGTCCCACTCCACAAAGGCGGCAGTAAAGCAATTGCAAGAACTACAGACCGACAGCGCTAACGTCCCATATCATAAAAATATTTGAAAGGGTTCTAAGAAGCAAGATCGCCACCTACCTAGATACCTATCAATTACACAACCACCGGCAACATGGGTTTAGAGCAAGTCGCTCCAGCTTGTCCCAACTACTAGACCACTATGACAAGGTCCTGGATGCGCTAGAGGATAAACAAAATGCAGATGTAGTATACACAGATTTTGCGAAAGCCTTCGACAAGTGCGACCACGGTGTAATAACGCACAATGTGTGATAAATAAATAACAGGAAAAGTTGGTAGATGGATCTATAACTTCCTAACAAATAGAACACAAACAGTAATAGTAAAGAAAGTAAAGTCTGACGCGGCTACAATGAAAAGCTCTGTTCCACAAGGCACAGTACTCGTACCCATCCTGTTCCTCATCCTCATGTCTGACACAGAGATGTAAGCCACAGCACTGTGTCTTCCTTTGCGGATGACACACGAATTTCCATGACAGTGTCATCCATCGAAGACACTGCAAGGCTCCAAGCGGACATCAACCAAATCTTTACATGGGCTGCAGAAAACAAAATGAAGTTCAATGAAGACAAATTTCAATTACTCCGATATAGAAAACTTGAGGAAATTAAAACTGTATCAGAGTATAAAACAAATTCCAACCTCACAATAGAGCGAAAGACTAATGTGAAGGACCTGGGAGTGATAATGTCTGAAAAATAATAGAATGGAGAATGAGAACCTTCAAAACTAGGGATGCCAAACCCATGATATTTCTCTTCAAAATCACTTGTTCTCTCTAGGCTGGAATACTGCTGTACACTAACGTCAGGCGAAATTACTGACCTGGAGAATGCACAGAGAACTTTCACAGCACACATATGTACGATAAAGCAAGTAAATTACTGGGAACGGTTGAAATCACTTGATTTGTATTCCCTGGAACGCAGGCGAGAAAGCTACATAATATACACTTGGAAAATCCTAGAGGGAATAGTACACGAAAATCATTCCCTACGAAAGCAAAAGACTCGGCAGGAGATGCAACATTCCCACAATGAAAAGCAGGGGCGCCACGAGTACAATGAGGGACAACACAATAAGTGTCAGGGGCCCAAGACTGTTCAGCTGCCTCCCAGCATAGATAAGGGGGATAACCAATAGACCCCTGGGTGTCTTCAAGAAGGCGCTGAACAGGCACCTAAACTCAGTACCTGATTTGCCGGGATGTGGTTCGTACGTCGGTTTACGTGCGGCCAGCAGTAATAGCCTGGTTGATCAGACCCTGATCCACCACGAAGCTTAATCTCAGACCGGGCCGCGGGGGGCGTTGATCCCCGAAACCCTCTCCAGGTATACTGCAAGAGTGTACCTTCGACACTTGTCAGTGTCGAAGGTACAGTGTTGAGGTATACGAACTGGAGTAAATTTTCAGGCAAGGGAATAAAATAACTCGAGATAATCAGTAATTGCTAACGTTGCTCTAGCAGCAACAGCCTGGCTGACCAAGCAGTTACCAACGATGTCTGGCCTCAGGCCTCGGACCAAGTTTCCAGAGCAGAAAAAGCCCTGGAAAGCATCAGAGGTATGCAACAGGCAGCTTCAGTGGTCGTTGGGAAACCTTCAACAAGCTAAGCATTCAGACTCATCAAAAGACAGTAATTACCAATAAGAGTTACCTTCTAATTATTATACTCGACAACATTCCACTGTACAAAAATCTGTAACTGAGTACAACTTGAAGGTCGTAGGTGTAATATGAGGTATAATGAAAGTTATACTAGGCAAGTCCTTGCATATCAACCTCTCCTCACATTCTTAAGATTATTACCTTACTTACGTAAGTAGGATTTTTAACATAGGCGAATTATAAGGCATAACTTAACATATGTATTTGTAACTTTATAAATGAATAGCTGATTTATTAAAACAAACAAAATACCTGAAACTAGTTACCTTGTTACGCTTGTTTTAGTTAGTTGATGTCTTCTTTATCTTATAAGCTTGACAACAGTGGTCTTAGCTGATTAAATGCATAGCTGGTCTACTAGTTCTACTACATACACTCAGCGGCCACATTGTTAGGTACACCCTTCTAGTACTAGGTAGGGGTTACCACTTTGTCCCCAGAACTTCCTGAATTCTGTGTGATATGGACTGAACAAGGTACTGGAGACATTCCTTAAAGACTCTGGTTCACATTCACAGGATAGAATCACGCAGCTGCCGCAGATTTGTCACCTGCACATCCATACTGAGAATCTCTCGTTCCATCACTTCCCAAAGCTATACGCCAAATTCTGACCCTACTATTTGCATATCACAGCAGGTGACGTTTTTCCAGTCTTCAAATGTGTAGTTTTGGTGAGCCTGTGCACACTGTACACTCAGTTCCTGTTTTTAACTGACAGGAGCGGAGTCTAGTGTAGTCTTCTGTTGCTGTAGCCCATCCACTTCAAGGTTCGACATGTGCGTTCAATGATGCGCTTCTGTATATCAATATTGAAAGAAGCAGTTGAGTTACTATCGCCTTCCAGTCAGCTTGAACCCGCCTGGACATTTTCTGACCTCTTTCATTAATAAGGCGTTTTCGCCCATAGAACTGCCGCTCACTGGATGTTTTATGCTTTTTACACTATTCTCTATCTAGAGACTGTTGTGTGAAAATCTCAGATCAGCAGTTTCAGAGATACTCAAGTCGCCTCACCGACAATCATTCAACTGTCAAAGTCACTTAACTCCAATGCTTCTCCATTCTGATGTTTGGTGTAAACACCTGAACCTCTTGACAATGTCTGCCTGATTTTACGTACTGAAGTGTTGCCAAGTGATTAGTTGATTAGATATCTGTATTAACGAGCAGGTTTACAAGTGTATCTAATAAAGTGTCCACTTAGTGTACGGCTGGGCTGCCCTGGTCTTGCATGGACTGGTAGGTCTGCCCAAGTATTCGTTTCTTCGTGTATTCTTGTGTTCTCACAGAACTTTAGAGGATAATTTCTTTGCGTACAATAGTTACATTAGGTTAGGTTTGGATGGTTAGAAATTTATGTTTATTAGCGTTTTTGGGAAGTATTACCCATGTAACAGCAGATAAATTTAAATGGCACTTACATTGTTATTAGTACTCATGTTCTGATGAAATTATTTTACGTTTTCACTTATTATTCGTCCATGGTGAAAATTCTACAACACACACACACACACACACACACACACACACACACACACACACACACACATTACACACACACACACACCACACACACACACACACACACACACACACACCACACACACACACACACACACACACACACACACCACACCACACACACACACACACACACACACACACACATATGCCCGGGTTCAATTCCCGGCGGGGCCGAAACATTTCGAAGTGTTTCGTTACACACACACACATACATACATACAACAGGCCTAGTGTCTAATCGGCATGTGCCTAGGACAAAATGGTAACTAACTAACACACACACACACACACATACAACAGGCCTAGTGTCTAATCGACATGTGCCTAGGACAAAATGGTAACTAACACACACACACACACACACACACACACACATACAACAGGCCTAGTGTCTAATCGACATGTGCCTAGGACAAAATGGTAACTAACACACACACACACACACACACATATACACACACAAACCACACCACACACACACACATACACACACAAACCACACCACACACACACACACACAAACCACACCACACACACACATACACACACACAAACACCACACACACACACACACATACACACACACACAAACCACACCACACACACACATACACACACACACAAACCACACCACACACACACACATACACACACACACAAACCACACCACACACACATACACACACACACAAACCACACACACACAAACACACACACACACCACACACACACACATACACACACAAACCACACCACACACACACACACACACACACACCACACACACACACACATACATACACACAAACCACACCACACACACACAAACACATAAAGCTAAGTAACTTATGAATGGGAGGGCAGATTGAACACAATAAGGTTAATAATTTATTTTTTGCTGCCGCCTATTTCTGTATAGATATTTAGTTTGCATGTACTGGACACCAAACATTTTTCTGGTCATGGATGTTTCCTGTGATGTTTGAAAGTGTTTGACTCAAAACTATCGTTTCTAAAATAACTTTTTTTTGGAGGGGTCATTATTTTCTATTTATATTTAAAATATCGTCTTGTAATACTTCACTGAAAACCTATGTAAGCGAGTCTATAATAAATCTTCTGGTGAAGTTTAATCTTATTTTTACTGTTATTTAAAAATGTCTTTATACTTTATTAATAATATTTTTTTAACAAACCAGGCGTATCCCACCAGAGCAGGGTGACCCAAAAAGAAAAAGAAAAGTCTTTCTTTTTTAAATTTAGTAATTTATACAGAAGGGGTTACTAGCCCCTTGTTCCCGGCATTTTAGTCGCCTCTTTCGACACGCATGGCTTACGGAGGAAGAATTCTTTTCCACTTTCCCATGAAATTTCCTATGCAACATTTTAATTTGATTTTTATTCCCACCATTAACACTGAAATCTGATTGTTTTGTAAAACATGAAGGGAAGTCTGGTTTAAAGACAGTACATACTTTTCTGCCCAAATAGTTAACAAACCATCATACCGACTCCGTCTTGGGATGGCAACTCGACTATGACTTTACAAATTGTCCTTTTTTGCAGGAAACCCTGACTATTTTTGTTAGATGATACAATCCTTAGTTACATTTCTACAACTGTTGATTAATGGTATTAATTGTCTTCTCGAAGACTTACCTTCATATGGTTGACAAATTTGTTATTCTTCCTCCTAGGTTCTCGTTAATAACTTGAGAACACTTTAGTCGATCGACTTCAAATTTTCAAGACTGGTGGGCTGTAACTATGGAAAAATTCATACAATTACTGGCAAGTGAGGGTGCCCTCTGCTTAAGTTTACACACAATCCTAATTTTTGCTTCCATGACTTTAGAAAGTTTTTACTGACCGACTTAAAGTTGTTAACACTGGTGTTTCCTGACTACAAGGACAAGTACTGCACTCCAACACTGGTGTTTCCTGACTACAAGGACAACTACTGCACTCCAACACTGGTGTTTCCTGACTACAAGGACAACTACTGCACTCCAACACTGGTGTTTCCTGACTACAAGGACAAGTACTGCACTCCAACACTGGTGTTTCCTGACTACAAGGACAACTACTGCACTCCAACACTGGTGTTTCTTGACTACAAGGACAAGTACTGCACTCCAACACTGGTGTTTCCTGACTACAAGGACAAGTACTGCACTCCAACACTGGTGTTTCCTGACTACAAGGACAAGTACTGCACTCCAACACTGGTGTTTCCTGACTACAAGGACAACTACTGCACTCCAACACTGGTGTTTCCTGACTACAACGACAACTACTGCACTCCAACACTGGTGTTTCCTGACTACAAGGACAAATACTGCACTCCAACACTGGTGTTTCCTGACTACAAGGACAACTACTGCACTCCAACACTGGTGTTTCCTGACTACAAGGACAAGTACTGCACTCCAACACTGGTGTTTCTTGACTACAAGGACAAGTACTGCACTCCAACACTGGTGTTTCCTGACTACAAGGACAACTACTGCACTCCAACACTGGTGTTTCCTGACTACAAGGACAAGTACTGCACTCCAACACTGGTGTTTCCTGACTACAAGGACAAGTACTGCACTCCAACACTGGTGTTTCCTGACTACAAGGACAACTACTGCACTCCAACACTGGTGTTTCCTGACTACAACGACAAGTACTGCACTCCAACACTGGTGTTTCGTGACTACAAGGACAAATACTGCACTCCAACACTGGTGTTTCCTGACTACAAGGACAACTACTGCACTCCAACACTGGTGTTTCCTGACTACAAGGACAAGTACTGCACTCCAACACTGGTGTTTCTTGACTACAAGGACAAGTACTGCACTCCAACACTGGTGTTTCCTGACTACAAGGACACCTACTGCACTCCAACACTGGTGTTTCCTGACTACAAGGACAACTACTGCACTCCAACACTGGTGTTTCCTGACTACAAGGACAACTACTGCACTCCAACACTGGTGTTTCCTGACTACAAGGACAACTACTGCACTCCAACACTGGTGTTTCCTGACTACAAGGACAAGTACTGCACTCCAACACTGGTGTTTCCTGACTACAAGGACAAGTACTGCACTCCAACACTGGTGTTTCCTGACTACAAGGACAAGTACTGCACTCCAACACTGGTGTTTCCTGACTACAAGGACAACTACTGCACTCCAACACTTGTGTTTCCTGACTACAAGGACAACTACTGCACTCCAACACTGGTGTTTCCTGACTACAAGGACAAGTACTGCACTCCAACACTGGTGTTTCTTGACTACAAGGACAAGTACTGCACTCCAACACTGGTGTTTCCTGACTACAAGGACAACTACTGCACTCCAACACTTGTGTTTCCTGACTACAAGGACAACTACTGCACTCCAACACTGGTGTTTCCTGACTACAAGGACAAGTACTGCACTCCAACACTGGTGTTTCCTGACTACAAGGACAACTACTGCACTCCAACACTGGTGTTTCCTGACTACAACGACAACTACTGCACTCCAACACTGGTGTTTCCTGACTACAAGGACAACTACTGCACTCCAACACTGGTGTTTCCTGACTACAAGGACAACTACTGCACTCCAACACTGGTGTTTCCTGACTACAAGGACAAGTACTGCACTCCAACACTGGTGTTTCCTGACTACAAGGACAACTACTGCACTCCAACACTGGTGTTTCCTGACTACAACGACAACTACTGCACTCCAACACTGGTGTTTCCTGACTACAAGGACAACTACTGCACTCCAACACTGGTGTTTCCTGACTACAACGACAAGTACTGCACTCCAACACTGGTATTTCTTGACTACAAGGACAAGTACTGCACTCCAACACTGGTGTTTCCTGACTACAAGGACAACTACTGCACTCCAACACTGGTGTTTCCTGACTACAAGGACAACTACTGCACTCCAACACTGGTGTTTCCTGACTACAAGGACAACTACTGCACTCCAACACTGGTGTTTCCTGACTACAAGGACAACTACTCCACTCCAAATTTTCTTAATTTCATTTTTAAAACGGTGTGTTATTATTTTCGCTAAAGTAACTTATGTATGCAACCTGTGAAGTGTTTGAACATGAAATAAGTGATGTATCACACGACCAGGATGATGCTCAAGCAGTTTAAGTTGTGAAGATAAAACTTTGCCAACTTATTAACATAATAAACAGAGAATTGTTGGACTCCAACAATAACTGGAGAATGGTCTCTTGTGATCAATATTGCGTAGGCTTAAACGAAGCTACACATTAATTAAGGCTATGAAAGTTTTAATTTGCCAATTTCATTAAACAAATTGTTTGCTAATACCTGAAGAATGTTTCTGACGATCAGCTACAAACCCTAAATATTAGCTATTGCATCTTAGAGAAGATTTTCCGAATGATCTAGGTCAGTGTAGGTGCCATGTTCTTTATTGAAGAAATTATGAAAATTAACAAACTGGTTTTCATGCGATAATTTGTGATGATCGGCTTCAAACCTTCAAAGCTGGCTGGTGTATCTTACAAGAAGCTCAAGAAACACATCTACATTCTTCACATGAGACTTTGTGAAACTTCCTTGTGTTGAATTACGTGACATATATATATATATATATATATATATATATATATATAATATATAGAGAGAGAGAGAGAGAGAGAGAGAGAGAGAGAGAGAGAGAGAGAGAGAGAGAGGAGATAGCGTGTTACTTCCCTATTAGTCTGACCTCGATAGTGGGCAAATTATTGCAATTAATTCTAGCGGATGCAATTGGAAGCCACCTTGATGCGCATAATTTGATGATTGAGTCTCAACAAGGCTTCACAAGGGACCAGTTTGCCCGAAAATATTTAATGTTTTTTTTTCCATTAAGGTATTTGAAGCAGTGGGAAATTATAGACTACGTTGATGTTTATCTGGAATTCAGTGAGGCGCTGATATGGTTCCGCACGAGAGACTAATACAGAAAAAGTAAGAAAACACAACGATGTAAAAGTTATCTCTTGAAGCGAGGAATGGCTGAGAGGCAAGAAAGTTCTCTCCTGAACCGAAGCACAGCTGACTGAGAGGCAAGAAAGTTCTCTTGAACAGAGGCATAGCTGACTGAGAGGCAAGAAAGTTCTCTTGAACCGAGGCACAGCTAACTGAGAGGCAAGAAAGTTCTCCTGAACCGAGGCACAGCTGACTGAGAGGCAAGAAAGTTCTCCTGAACCGAATCACAGCTGACTGAGAGGCAAGAAAGTTCTCTTGAACCGAGGCACAGCTGACTGAGAGGCAAAAAATTTCTCCTGAACCGAGGCACAGCTGACTGAGAGGCAAGAAAGTTCTCCTGAACCGAGGCACAGCTGACTGAGAGGCAAGAAAGTTCTCTTGAACCGAGGCACAGCTGACTGAGAGGCAAGAAAGTTCTCTTGAACAGAGGCAAAGCTAACTGAGAAGCAAGAAAGTTCTCTTGAACCGAGGCACAGCTAACTGAGAGGCAAGAAAGTTCTCTTGAACCGAGGCACAGCTGACTGAGAGGCAAGAAAGTTCTCTTGAACCGAGGCACAGCTAACTGAGAGGCAAGAAAGTTCTTTTGAACCGAGGCACAGCTAACTGAGAAGCAAGAAAGTTCTTTTGAACCGAGGCACAGCTAACTGAGAGGCAAGAAAGTTCTCTTGAACCGAGGCACAGCTAACTGAGAGGCAAGAAAGTTCTCTTGAACCGAGGCACAGCTAACTGAGAAGCAAGAAAGTTCTTTTGAACCGAGGCACAGCTAACTGAGAGGCAAGAAAGTTCTCTTGAACCGAGGCACAGCTAACTGAGAGGCAAGAAAGTTCTCCTGAACCGAGGCACAGCTAACTGAGAGGCAAGAAAGTTCTCCTGAACCGAGGCACAGCTAACTGAGAGGCAAGAAAGTTCTCTTGAACCGAGGCACAGCTAACTGAGAGGCAAGAAAGTTCTCTTGAACCGAGGCACAGCTAACTGAGAGGCAAGAAAGTTCTTTTGAACCGAGGCACAGCTGACTGAGAGGCAAGAAAGTTCTTTTGAACCGAGGCACAGCTAACTGAGAGGCAAGAAAGTTCTTTTGAACCGAGGCACAGCTGACTGAGAGGCAAGAAAGTTCTTTTGAACCGAGGCACAGCTGACTGAGAGGCAAAAAACATCTTTTGAACCGAGGCACAGCTAACTGAGAGGCAAGAAAGTTCTTTTGAACCGAGGCACAGCTGACTGAGAGGCAAGAAAGTTCTTTTGAACCGAGGCACAGCTGACTGAGAGGCAAGAAAGTTCTCTTGAACCGAGGCACAGCTAACTTAGAGGCAAGAAAGTTCTGAACCGAGGCACAGCTGACTGAGAGGCAAAAAAGTTCTCCTGAACCGAGGCACAGCTGACTGAGAGGCAAGAAAGTTCTCCTGAACCGAGGCACAGCTGACTGAGAGGCAAGAAAGTTCTTTTGAACTGAGGCACAGCTGACTGAGAGGCAAGAAAGTTCTAGTGAACCGAGGCACAGCTGACTGAGAGGCAAGAAAGTTCTAGTGAACCGAGGCACAGCTGACTGAGAGGCAAGAAAGTTCTAGTGAACCGAGGCACAGCTGACTAGGAGGCAAGAAAGTTCTAGTGAACCGAGGCACAGCTGACTGAGAGGCAAGAAAGTTCTAGTGAACCGAGGCACAGCTGACTGAGAGGCAAGAAAGTTCTAGTGAACCGAGGCACAGCTGACTGAGAGGCAAGAAAGTTCTAGTGAACCGAGGCACAGCTGACTGAGAGGCAAGAAAGTTCTAGTGAACCGAGGCACAGCTGACTGGGAGGCAAGAAAGTTCTAGTGAACCGAGGCACAGCTGACTGAGAGGCAAGAAAGTTCTAGTGAACCGAGGCACAGCTGACTGAGAGGCAAGAAAGTTCTAGTGAACCGAGGCACAGCTGACTGAGAGGCAAGAAAGTTCTAGTGAACCGAGGCACAGCTGACTGAGAGGCAAGAAAGTTCTTTTGAACTGAGGCACAGCTGACTGAGAGGCAAGAAAGTTCTAGTGAACCGAGGCACAGCTGACTGAGAGGCAAGAAAGTTCTTTTGAACTGAGGCACAGCTGACTGAGAGGCAAGAAAGTTCTAGTGAACCGAGGCACAGCTGACTGAGAGGCAAGAAAGTTCTTTTGAACTGAGGCACAGCTGACTGAGAGGCAAGAAAGTTCTAGTGAACCGAGGCACAGCTGACTGAGAGGCAAGAAAGTTCTAGTGAACCGAGGCACAGCTGACTGAGAGGCAAGAAAGTTCTAGTGAACCGAGGCACAGCTGACTGAGAGGCAAGAAAGTTCTAGTGAACCGAGGCACAGCTGACTGAGAGGCAAGAAAGTTCTAGTGAACCGAGGCATGGTTAACTGAAAGGCAAGAAAGAGTTCACATGGATGGTAATATATAAGACTGAGGACCAGTGGCTGTCGTCAGTTTACTCGTCAGAGATGGACCCGTCCAGAGGTGCTACTACAATGACTGAGCCAAAGCAAGCCCAGCGACCGCTGGCACACTGATCGACTGTGTGGTCTGAGTGAAGGAACAGTCATCAGTGGTGACATACAGGTGACTGGATTCAAGGTTTTCTTCTACCCTAACAACCTCAAGCCAGGTTTGTTTTGTGTTGATGCCATGGTCAGATAGTTACTACTAGCGGCCGCAAGGGCACAAAGCATCACAACCCGGCTGATCACAGCTTACACAGCTCCAGTTTCCTCTTGAAAATTCCTATCCTTGTTTCAGCAACATAGCTTATATGTGCTAGTAATATGATGAATACTCTTTGTTGACACGCTGCTCTCTAATAGTCCCTATGACAGTCACCCGAATTATTCTGCAAGTCCTGCCACATTTCTCACTTCGGTAACTTGTTATGGTAATGTGAAGATTGAGAACCAGACCTTCAAGTATCTTTCATACTTGTATATTATCAACCATCTCTTTCTTCTCCTTTAAATAAAAATGCATTTCAAGTGCTTTGTAGCGTTTTCAGCAGTTTACTTCTGAATATTACCAGGCGGTAAACCGCCTTCAAACATTTTCCAGCTGTGATGTGTCTCTTGCCTGTGTTACACCACAACTAATTTGAGCAGTACTATCATTGGCTTGTTTTCTCTTCTGTTGAAAGTTCTCATAATCGATCGACCCTATCACTTTTTTTTCCTTTTTCATTCGGTAACTTTGTCACGATGATCTTAAAGTTGTAATAAGTATAATAATTGTGAAAATCACCTGCAGGAGGCTTACAGGGCATTATCTGAATTATTACCTGCAAGTAATTTGGGTGAGGTAAGTGTGACTTAGTCACAGCAGGTCGCCAAACTGTCACTCCCTTGAAGCCCACTCCCTACCATCCTCACAAAAAGCTAGACCTGACATTAATTTAATAATTACAATACTAAAACCAACTACTCTGTTAAAATAAAGTTGTGGACTGTATAGGATTAGGCTTACTGGGTACACAAAATATAATTGGTATTAACACTTACCATTTAATTACTGTAGATGGATCACACAACACATGCCTGACAGCTAGACCCTACACTGGCCAGCTAGAGATCTACATGAAAGGACTAATGGTGCAATTCCCTGTGTGAGTAATGGTGTATTCCTCACCATCCGCCATCTACATGTAATTCTTGAGATCCCGCAAATTTCCTGTCCCAATTCTTCAGCAGAAGAGATTAACACTGGTTCCTATTACAAATTCAGGCCGAAACCCCTCAATTTGGCTCGAAAGATGCCGGATTATTAACAGAATTTCCCACGACAACCAGTGTTCAGAAATTACAAATGGCATCTCCCTGGCGTCACTCCCTGGCTCTTCCACATCCCCCCTCAGAGGGGGGGGGGTGTGGAAAAGGGTCAAAATAGCATCACATTTTAATAAGTAATTATATTTTTCAAATTTAAACATGTTAAATTTAAGAAAATTCAAAATTTTCCACAATAATCTTGCTCTGAAGCCATGATAACATGGATTGTAGTGAATCTGAACAGGATATCCTGTCTTGAGAAACTCTACCAGCAGCTGAAGGAAGAACTGAGGGTAGCTAAGCTTGAGATACAGTGACTGACTGAGGAAAACAAGAGGATTCATAGTAATCCTCCTGTTGAGAATCCTCAAACCAAGAAAGGAACCTGGACAGTGGCTGGAATGCATGGGACAAAGTTAAGAATCAAGAGGACGGATGGAGAGGTAGAATCAATGAAGATCCAGGAAACTGTTGTGGAAACATTGAACCGATTCTCCGTGTTACCCGATGAATGTGAGTTGACTACTGGGAACATCACCACGAATGACACCAAGGAAGGTAAGAACATTGTTCTTGTTGGGGATAGTCAGATTAGGTACATGGATAGAGCCTTATGCATGAAAGACAGAAGTAGGAGACAGAGGGTTTGCTTTCCTGGGGCTGGGATGGAGGCTATTGTTAGCCGTCTGGACGACATCATGAGAGGTAATGGGAGCAATCCTATTATCTGTCTCAGTGCTGGAGGCAACGATGTTGGCAGATGTAGGAGTGAGGACCTGACTAGCAGGTTTAGGTCAGCAATAGACATAATTAGGAAGAAGGGTGGGAACCCTGTCATATGTGGTATTTTGCCAAGGAGAGGAGTTGGAAATGAATGGCTGTCCAGGGCAATTGGTGTCAATTGCTGGCTGGACAAATACTGTAAGGAAAATGCAGTAACATTCATTGACAACTGGGACCTCTTCTATGTCAGGAATGACATGTATGCCAGGGATGGGGTTCACTTATCCAGGTCTGGGGTGGTGGCACTGGCAACTGTAGTAGAGGGAGCTGTTAGGGCTTTAAACTAGAAATAGTGGTATGGGTTTTGGGGGAAAAACAGTGAAGTACCAGTGTAGTAATATTATAAGTTCTAGGAGAACTAGTTATAGGCAGAATAAGGTGGATACTGGAAAGCCAGTGGCACTAGATGACAAGGACAGTAATAGGTATAGTGGAAAAACAGAAATGAGCAGGAAGGGTAAAGAGAAAGGAGGGTCTTTAAATGTATATTACACCAATTGTCGTAGTGCTAGGAATAAGATGGACGAGTTGAGATTACTTGCTAGTGCGGGTAATATTGATGTTTTTGCAATAACTGAGACGTGGTTTAATATGAAAAATCGGGACATGCCTGGTGAATGTCACATCCAGGGTTTTAAATTGTTCCAAGTAGACAGAAGTATCGGGAAGGGGGGTGGCACTCTATGTCCGTGACCATCATTTAAATTGTTGCATAAAAACGGGCATTAAGTCTGAAATAATACATACACAGTCTGTCTGGATAGAATTTTCAAAGGGGTGAAAAAAAAATTGATTTTAGGCGTGATATATCATCCTCCAAACTTAGATATGGAACAAGGGAGACTACTCTGGGAGGAAATTGTTAAGGCCACAAGGCACGATAACATAGTAATTCTAGGGGACTTTAACTTTAGTCAGATTGATTGGAATTTCTTGACAGGGAATTTAGAATCTAACGACTTTTTAGAAGTAGTTCAGGATTGTTTTTTGAAGCAGTTTGTGACAGAACCTACAAGGGGAAATAACCTACTTGACTTGGTTCTGGCAAACAAGGAATCCCTTGTTAATAATTTAGAAATTACAGAGGAACTCTGCACAAGCAACCACAAGTCAATTACCTTTAGCATTGAATGGATGTATGATAGTAGGGATAATTCAGTAACAGTCCCAGACTTTCGTTTAGCAGATTATAATGGGCTTAGAGAACACTTATCAACTGTGGACTGGGGTAATGAAGAGCTATCAATATGACAGCTTTCTTAACACTATACAGGCTGCCCAAAGAACATTGATCCCGTATAAAGAAATTAGATCAAGTAGAAATGACCCAAAATGGATGAATAATAGGCTCAACTATCTTTTAGGGCAGAAGAAAGGAATTTATAGGCGCATAAATAGAGGTGAGGGTCATCTTATAAATCAGTATACTGACATTAAGAGGGACATTAAAAAGGGTATAAGAAAAGCTAAACGGGACTATGAAACTAAAGTTGCTAGGTATTCAAAAACTAACCCAAAAAGTTTTTTTCAGGTTTATAGAACAAAAGTTAGGGATAAGACAGGTCCCCTTAAAAATAACTCTGGGCATCTTACTAACAAGGAGAATGATATGTGCTCTATTTTTAATAATTATTTTCTCTCGGTTTTCACACAGGAAGACACTAATAATATCCCAGTAATTAATTTTTATAGTGTCCTGAAGAAGATAAATTATGTAATATCACAGTCACTAGAGAAATGGTTATGAAACAAGTAGACCGTCTGAAACAAAATAAATCGCCGGGTCCTGATGAGCTTTTTGCAAGGGTTCTTAAGGAATGCAAAATGGAACTCTGTGAACCAATATCTAACATTTTTAATTTATCTCTTCAAACAGGTGTAGTGTCTGATATTTTGAAGATGGCTAATGTAATTCCTATTTTTAAAGCAGGGGACAAGTCACTACCGTCAAATTACTGCCCAATAAGCCTGACCTCAATTGGAGGCAAATTACTAGAGTCAATTATAGCTGATATTATTAGAAGCCATTTAGATAACCTTAATTTGATTAGTGATACTCAGCATGGATTCACGAGGGGCCGTTCCTGACTATCTAATTTATTAACCTTCTTTAGTAAAGCTTTTGATGCTGTTGATCACGATAAAGAATTCGATATTGTTTATTTAGATTTTAGTAAGGCTTTTGCTAGAGTACCGCACCAGAGACTGTTAAAGAAAGTGGCAGTTCATGGCATTGGGAAAAAGTGCTGTCATGGATCGAGTCATTGCTAACCAATAGGAAGCAGAGAGTGTGCATAAATGGGGTTAAATCCGAGTGGGGATCTGTAACAAGTGGTGTTCCACAGGGATCAGTCTTAGGTCCGTTGTTGTTTAAAATATATATCAATGACTTTGATGAGGGAATTACTAGTGATATGAGCATATTCGCCGATGACACGAAGATAGGTAGGATAATTGATTCTAACGTAGATGTCAGGGAACTTCACGAGGATTTAGACAAACTCAATTCCTGGTCAGAAAAGTGGCAGATGCAGTTCAATGCAGATAAATGCAAGGTTCTGAAGCTCGGGAGTGTCCATAACCCAAGTACTTATAAGTTAAATAACGTAGAACTTAGCCATACAGATTGCGAAAAGGACTTGGGGGTTATGGTAAGCAGTAACCTTAAACCAAGACAGCAATGCCTAAGAGTACGTAATAAGGCAAACAGATTACTGGGATTTATATCAAGAAGTGTAAGCAACAGAAGTCCAGAGGTTATATTACAGCTTTATACATCGTTAGTAAGGCCTCACCTAGATTACGCAGCTCGATTCTGGTCTCCATATTACAGAATGGATATTAATTCGTTAGAAAACATTCAGCGTAGAATGACTAAATTAATACATAGCACTAGAAATCTTCCGTATGAAGAAAGATTGAAGACCTAAAATTACATTCACTTGTAAGGCAAAGAATGAGGGAGACATGATCGAGGTATACAAGTGGAAAATGGGTATTAACAAAGGGGATATAAATAAGGTTTTGAGAATATCTCACCAGAGAGAACCCGCAATAATGGATTCAAATTAGATAAGTTTAGATTTAGAAAGGATATAGGAAAGTATTGGTTTGGAAATAGGGTAGTTGATGAGTGGAACAGTCTGCCTAGTAGTGTTATTGAAGCAAGGACCTTGGGTAGTTTCAAATTTAGGTTGGATAAATTCATGAGTGAGAGGGGTTGGATTTGAGTGGGAATTGCACATGAGTAAATAGAATTATCAAAGCGTATTTCTTGGGTATCATTGAAGATTGGGTTGAACAAATATTCTGTTAGTGGGATGGAATGTGAAGGACTTGCCTAGTATGGGCCAACAGGCCAGTTGCAGTGTTCCTCCTTTCTTATGTTCTTATGTGATTCTTTATTGACAACGTTTCGCCCACGTAGTGGATTTATCGAGTCACAAACAGATCTGTTTGTGACTCGATAAACCACTACGTGGGCAACTTGTCATAAAGGATCACATTATACTGCTTATGTGTTTATTTTTTCCATGAATTAATTTAGTCATTCTACGCTGAATGTTTTCTAACGAATTTATATCCATTCTGTAATATGGAGACCAGAACTGAGCTGCGAAGTCTAGGTGAGGCCTTACTAATGATGTATAAAACTGTAATATAACCGCTGGACTTCTGTTGCTTACACTTCTTGTTGTAAAACCCAGTGATCTGTTTGCCTTATTACGTACGCTTAGGCATTGTTGTCTTGGTTTAAGGTTTGCTTATCATAACCCCAAGTCCTTTTCGCAATCTATATGGCTAAGTTCTACGTTATTTAACTATAAGTGCTTGGGTTATGGACACTCCCGAGCTTCAGAACCTTGCATTTATCTACATTGAACTGCATCTGCCACTTTTCTGACCAGGAATTGAGTTTGTCTAAATCCTCCTGAAGTTCCATGACATCTACGTTTGAATCAATTATCCTACATATCTTCGTGTCGTCGGCGAATTTGCTCATATCACTAGTAATTCCCTCATCAAGGTCATTGATATATATTATAAACAACAACGGACCTAAGACTGTTGATCCCTGTGGAACACCACTTGTTACAGATCCCCACTCGGATTTAACCACATTTATACACACTCTCTGCTTCCTATTGGTGACCCATGACTCGATCCATGACAGCACTTTTCCCCCCAATGCTATGAGCTGCCACTTTCTTTAATAGTCTCTGGTGCGGTACTCTATCAATAGCCTTACTAAAGTCTAAATAAACAATATCGAGTTCTTTATCGTGATCAACCTAAAGGAGGATGTAAATTACAGCACAGGTTAGCTGGAAAAACGTAAGGTAATGATCCTGGGGAAAGACAAGAACTGCAGCATCTGGACGAAGATAAATATACAAAACAAACCCTTATCTTGGATGACGTTTCGATGAAACTAATAAAGGTTTATTCTTCATACTTGTGTCTTTGTGCTGACAATTAAAATTGTAACTAGAGGTTACACGAGTCACAGATTATAGAACTCAAACAAGACGTACAGGTTCTGATTAGTAGAAATATAAATGCATGGTAAGAGTACACAGTGTAATTAAGGTAATTAAGTGCTTGGCTTCACATGAGGCAGAACTGCTGAGGTTACATTACACGGTCTCATTCAGGTGATGATGTAGCAGTGATACAAACCTCAAGCACCAACACGGCAGAGCAGTCACCCTGTCTACCCTCCCCAGTCACCCCTGTCAACACTCCCCAGTCGCCCCTGTCAACCCTCCCCAGTCACCCCTGTCTACCTTCCCCAGTCAGCCCTTCCCAGTCGCCCCTGTCAGCCCTCACCAGTCCCCTGTCAACCCTCTCCAGTCACCCTTCAACCCTCCCCAGTCACCCCTGTCTACCTTCCCCAGTCAACCCTCTCCAGTCACCCCTTCCCAGTCGCACCTGTCAAGCCTCCCCAGTCACCCCTTCCCAGTCGCCCCTGTCAACCCTCCCCAGTCCCATGTCAACCCTCCCCAGTCCACCCTGTCACCCTCTCCAGTCACCCCTGTCAACCCTCCCCAGTCACCCCCTTCCCAATCACCCCGGTCACCTCCCATTCCCCACTGTCAACCCTCCCCAGACACCCCTGTCAACCCTCCCGTCACCCTTCCCAGTCACCCTGTCAACCCTCCCCAGTCACCCCTGTCTAACCTTCCCAGTCGCCCCTGTCAACCTCCCCAGTCACCCCTGTCTACCTTCCCAGTCACCCTCTCAGTCACCCCTTCCCAGTCGCCCCTGTCAACCCTCACCAGTCCCCTGTCAACCCTCTCCAGTCACCCTGTCAACCCTCCCCAGTCACCCCTGTCCACCTTCCCATCAACCCTCTCCAGTCACCCCTTCCCAGTCGCCCTGTCAACCCTCCTAGTCACCCCTTCCAGTCGCCCTGTCAACCCTTCCCAGTCCCACATGTCGAACCCTCCCCAGTCCCCCTCTCCAGTCACCCCTTCCCAGTCGCCCCTGTCACCCTCCCCAGTCCCCCTGTCAACCCTCCCCAGTCACCCTGTCAACCTCCCCAGTCACCCCTCCCCAATCACCCCTGTCAACCCTCCCCAGTCACCTTTCAACCCTCCCAGTCATCTCTGTCAACCTTCCCCAGTCAACCCCCCAGTCCCCCCTGTCAACCCTCCGGAGTCACCCCGTAAACCCCTCCCCAGTCACCCCTGTCTGCCCTCCCCAGTCCACATGTCAACTCTCCCAGTCCCACATGTCAACCCTCCCCAGTCCCCCTGTAAACCCCTCTCCAGTCACCCATCTACGCCTTCAAGGAGACTTCCCTGTGTTTCCTATTCTCGCATTGCTAAACGTCGCCCCACTTCTGGGGTTCCAACTTCCCTGGCTTCCTCTGTGGTCGCCTCATCCTCAGTCACCCCTGTCTCGAATCCTTTTGCTGTTCTTGGCTCCGAGGTCCCTACCTCGCTCCTTCCCTAGTCCCCTGTCACCCCTCCCAGCCCCCCTGTCAACCCTCTCCAGTCGTCCCTGTCAACCCTCCTCAGTCCCCTCTGTCAACCCTCCACAGTCGTCCCTGTCAACCCTCTTCAGTCGTCCCTGTCAACCTTCCCAGCCACCCTGTCAACCCCGCCCCAGTAACCCTGTCAACCCCAGTCAACCGTCCCTGTCAATCCCCCAACCCTCCCTGTAAACCCCTCTACAGTCATATCTGTCAACCCTTCCCAGTCACCCTGTCAACCCTCCCAGTCATCTCTGTCAACCCTCCCCTGTCAACCCTCAACAGTCATATCTGTCAACCCTCCTCAGTCACCCCTGTCAACCCTCCCCAGTAACCCCTGTCAACCCTCCAGTCACCCCTGTCAACCCTCACGAGTCATCTCTGTCAACCCTACCCAGTCATCTCTGTCACCCTCCCAGTCATCTCTCTGTTAACCCTCCCCAGTCCCCCCTATCAACCCTCCCCAGTCACCCTTGTGAACCCTCTCAGTCACCCCTATCAATCCTCCCCAGTCACCCTGTCAACCCTCCCCAGTCACGCCTGTCAACCTTCCCCAGTCACCCCTGTCAACTCTCCCCAGTCACCCCTGTCAACCGTCCCAGTTACCCATGTCAACCCTCCTAGTCAATGTGATCACTCCTGCAGGGAAATGTAGGGAGTGAGAGAAAGGGTTATGAGGAGTGGAAGGAACAAGGTGGGTGGTGGTAGTGACCTTGACCCTGTGTGACCTGAGAGAGTTGGGTCTGACGCTAAAAGTGAACGTTCTTGTCGGTGTGTAAATAACAAAAAGGCACATACCGTGACGGGAACATGTAAATGGTCAAGTCGGACCGAAACGTCGTCGTAAGCTCCTCTCCTTTTATATGTGCGGGTTGTGTGTATTGTCGGTGTGTGTTAGTTAGTTACCATTTTGTCCTAGGCACGTGGATTAGACACTAGGCCTGTAGTATGTATGTATGTGTGTGTGTGTGTGTGTGTGTTAGTTACCATTTGTCCTAGGACATGTGGATTAGACACTAGGCCTGTGTATGTATGTATGTGTGTGTGTGTGTGTGTGTGTGTGTGTGTGTGTGTGTGTGTGTGTGTGTGTGTAAAGAAACACTTCAAATGTTTGGCCCAGCCGGGAGTGAACCGGGCCCTCCGTGCGTGAAGCAAGAGCTAGCCACCATGCCATCAGGGCTGTGTGTGTGTGTGTGTGTGTGTGTGTGTGTGTGTGTGTGTGTGTGGTGTGTGTGTGTGTGAGTGTGTGTGGATGTGCGTGTGTACTCACCTATTTGTGGTTGCAGGGTCGATTCATAGCTCCCGGCCCCCTCTTCACTGATTGCTACTAGGTCCTCTCTCCCTGCTCCATGGCTTTATCAAACCTCGTCTTAAAACTATGTATGGTTCCTGCCTCCACTACGTCATTTTCTAGGCTATTCCACTTCTGACAACTCTATGACTGAAAGAAATACTCTAACATCCCTTTGACTCATAGGAGTCTTCAACTTCCAACTGTGACCCCTTGTTTCTGTGTCCCTCTCTGGAACATCTTGTCTCTGTCCACCTTATCTATTCCTGCAGTATTTTATATGCGTTATCATGTCAAAGGAGGATGACTAAGTTGATTCCATGTATCAGAAATCTTCCTATGAGGGTAGACTGAGGGCCCTGAATCTGCACTCTCTAGAAAGGCGTAGGAATTAGGGGATATGATTGAGGTATATAAATGGAAAACAGGAATAAATAAAGGGATGTAAATAGCGTCTAAAAATATCTTGTATTGACAGGACTCAAGCAATGGCTTTAAGTTGGATAAAATTCAGATTCAGAAGGGATATGGAAAGCATTGGTTTGGTAATAGAGTTGTCGATGAGTGGAACAAACTCCCAGTACAGTTATAGAGGCTAAAACGTTGTGTAGTTTTAAAAATAGGCTAGATAAATATATGAGTGGGTGCGGGTGGGTGTGAGTTGTACCTGACTAGTTTGTGCTACTAGGTCAGATGCCGTGCTCCTTCCTTAAGTGAATGTAACCTGACCTGGCTGGGTCGGGGCATTGGCTTAAGCCGGTGGGAGACTTGGACCTGCCTCGCATGGGCCAGTAGGCCTGCTGCAGTGTTCCTTCTTTCTTATGTTCTTCTTATGTTATGTCTCCCCTAACCCTCCTGTCCTCTAGTGTCGTCAGGCCGATTTCCTTTAACCTTTCTTCGTAGGACAATCCCCTTAGCTCTGGGACTAGTCTTGTTGCAAACCTTTGCACAGTGTGTGCGAATGTGTGTGCGTGTGTGTGCGTGTGTGTGTGCGTGTGTGTGTGCGTGTGTGTGTGCGTGTGTGTGGAGGATCGATACCTCGTTCCTTCTGACCCTGCCTCACGAACTTCCCTTCAGTTCCACCCTCCCTCCCACCCATACCCACCCACCCTCCATCCCGCCCACATCAACCCCTCCATCCCGCCCACCAGCCTACCATCCCTCCCACCAACCTTTACCCACACAACTCTCTTCATCACTCCCACTCACCTTCACCCACACCATCCTTCCCATCTCTCCCACCCTGGCTCACCCACACCAGGATTTAGAATGCATGGCAGTGGGAGTGAGAGAGGATGGTAGAGTGAGTCAGCCAGCCATCATTAGTGATCATTTCATCATTTACTGCTTCAGGAAAATCACTAGGGAACGGATAGGCCTACACAGGGCAATACAAATGAGGTCAACTAGAAACTATAGTAAAGAAATACTGGTAAATAGGCTACACAGTTGTGACTGGATAGTTATAACTAGTTGCACAGACATAAATGATGCCTGGGAACAATTCAAAACAATGTTCACTGCCATCCTTGATAATATTGCACCAGTTAAAGAGGTTAGGATTAAACGAAGAACTGAACCCTGGATGACTACTGAGATATTAGATAATATGAAATTCAGAGACCAGTTGATAAAAGATTTAAGGCAAACAGACAGGATATTGCAGCGCTAAATGAAATCCAAGGGTGAGGAACAGAGTGCAAGGCTATAAAATGCGCAAAGGCAAGGCACTATTGCTCAAAAATCGAAGAGTACAAGAATAACCTAGAAAGCTCTGGCAACAACTGAAACAGTTGGGGTATAGCCATAAACCCGTAGATATACCTTTGAAGAGTTTCAGAGTATCTACTCTCTGAGCCCGGCCATGGGCCAGGCTCGTCTGGTGCTGCCTGGTCAACCAGGCGGTTGCTGCTGGAGGCCCGCTGACCCACATATCCATCACAGCCTGGTTGATCTGGCACCTGGTGAAGATACTTGTCCAGTTTCCTCTTGAAGGCTTCTACACTGGTTCCAGCCGTGTTTCTGATATCTTCTGGTAAGATGTTGAATAGTCTGGGACCCCGATCTAACATAGTACTAAATGTCGATAATGAGGTATGCCACGAAACAACTAAGGTGGCAAATTGTTTTAATTCATACTACACAACTGTCGCATCAACACTAGTAAGTAAGCTACCAGCTGCATCAAATACCTTTAACACAGACTCTGATAAGTTTAAAACATACTATACCAATAAAGGAGTAACTCCAAACAGTTGTCGACTAGTAAGTGTATCTCATGACTTTGTGCACAAAGAACTAAGCAGGTTAAACCCAACTAAGAGCACTGGCCCAGATAACATCCCGTCTAAGTTCCTAAAATACCTTTGATATACCTTTGAAGAGTTTCAGTATCTACTCTCTGAGCCCGGCCATGGGCCAGGCTCGTCTGGTGCTGCCTGGTCAACAGGCTGTTGCTGCTGGAGGCCCGCTGCCCCATATGTGCCTTTGAACTGGCATTCCCCATTGCTCACATAATAAATTTGTTCATCACCACTAATACTATAGGTCTGTTAGTATACTCAGTGTAATATCCAAAATTCTAATGAGGGCAGTGTACTGTCACGTAGTTAAGTATCTTAATGACAACAACATTCTCCATAGTTACCAGTCAGGCTTTAGGAGATGTTGCTCAACCACACCTCCTAATTAATCTGATGGATTACATGAGAACTGAAATGTTGATAGGGAACCTCATAGGAATGGCAACCTTAGACTTGCAAAAGGCCTTCGATACTGTCACCCACAATGTATTATGTAAGAAACTTCAAGCTATCGGCATAGGTTCCGTACACTGGTTTAATTCCTACCTTAGCAACAGGAAACAAATTGTCAAAGTCAACAAAACAGAATCAGAACCACTGCCGATAGGATGTGGGGTTCATCAAGGTAGTATTCTGGGTCCTTATTATTCCTGTGTTATGTAAACGACATGCCCATCAGTGTCAAGTGCAAACTCTACTGTATGCAGATGACAGTGCTTTGTTAGTGTCAGGTAAAGACCCACAAGATATAGCTAATGTATTAACACTGGAACTGGAGTCCTGCAGCAATTGGTTAGTAGACAACAAATCATCGTCACACCTCGGGAAAACAGAAGCCATACTCTTTGGCACGAAATATAAACTGAGCAGGGTAAATAATTTTAATGTCCGGTGTAATGGGAACCCATCACTTCAGTTTCCTCAGTAAAATATCTGGGAATCCCTTTGACCCATGCATGTCAGGAGATTGATAGGGAACAGTGTAGTAAAGAAACGAATACCAGACTGAAGTTCCTCTACAGACAAGCACAGTGTCTACCTACTGAGGCTCCAGGACCCTATGTCTAGCCCTTATACAATGTCATATGGACTACGCTTGCTCTTCATGGTACTCTGCCTTGACAAAAGAACTGAAAGATAGACTGCAAATCACCCAGAACAAAATGGTAAGATTCATCCTGGACCTGGGTCCAAGAGAGCATGTAGGCCAGGATGAATTACAACAGTTGAATATGCTGAATGTTGAAGACAGAGTAAAACAACTGAAGTTAAATCAAGTTTATAAAATTGCTCACAAACAGTGTCCAGAATATCTGGCTGCCAATTTTGTCGAGGCTGGGAACCAAAGCAGTCATAGTACTAGGGGGAGAGAACACAACTTTGTAGTGCCCACAGTCAGTGGCCAGGCTTCAAACACCTTTTATTGTACAGCAGTAAAGGAATGGAACAGACTGCCTGTACATGTCAAAGCCAGTCATAGCATGAACCAGTTCAAGAAGAAAGCCAAAAGGTACCTAATGAATGTAGCGACAGAAAGGGAGTCTACCTGGAGGGCATTCCGGGGATGAACGCCCCCGGGGCCCTGTCTATGACCAGGAAGGAGAATGATTTTTTTTATATTTTTAGCTAACCTTAATAGTAGTATACCTCCTTTATAATATAATAATAATATATTATCTCCTTTATAGTACAATAATAAGGTAATAAAAGGACCCCAGTGGAAAGTATGATAATGTATGTAACTGTATTTGTGAATACCTGAATAAACTTACTTGGTAACTTACTAGAGTTAGGATGGGGAGTGAGAGAGGATGGTAGAGTGAGAGAGGATGGTAGAGTGAGTGAGAGAGGATGGTAGAGAGTGGGAGAGGATGGTAGAGAGTGAGAGAGGATGGTAGAGTGAGTGAGAGAGGATGGTAGAGTGAGTGAGAGAGGATGTTAGAGTGAGAGAGGATGGTAGAGTGAGAGAGGATGGTAGAGAGTGAGAGAGGATGGTAGTGAGTGAGAGAGGATGGTAGAGTGAGTGAGAGAGGCTGGTAGAGTGAGTGAGAGAGGATGGTAGAGTGAGTGAGAGAGGATGGTAGAGTGAGTGAGAAAGGATGGTAGAGTAGAGTGAGAGAGGATGGTAGGAGTGGGAGAGGATGGTAGAGTGAGTGAGAGAGGTGGTAGAGTGAGTGAGAGAGGATGGTAGAGTGAGTGAGAGAGGATGGTAGAGTGAGTGAGAGGATGGTAGAGTGAGTGAGAGAGGATGGTAGAGTGAGAGAGGATGGTAGAGAGTGAGAGATGATGGGAGAGTGAGAGAGGATGGCAGAGAGTGAGAGAGGATGGGAGTGAGTGAGTGAGGATGGGAGTGAGTGAGTGAGGATGGGAGTGAGTGAGTGAGGATGGGAGTGAGTGAGTGAGGATGGTAGTGAGTGAGTGAGGATGGGAGTGAGTGAGTGAGGATGGGAGTGAGTGAGAGGATGGTAGAGAGTGAGAGAGGATGGTAGTGAGTGAGAGAGGATGGTAGTGAGTGAGAGGATGGTAGAGTGAGAGAGAGAAGGTTGGGATGGTAGAGTGAGAGAGAGAAGGTTGGGATGGTAGAGTGAGAGAGAGGATGGTAGAGAGTGAGAGGGATGGGAGTGAGTGAGAGAGGATGGTAGAGAGTGAGAGAGGATGGTAGTGAGTGAGAGAGGATGGTAGTGAGTGAGAGAGGATGGTAGAGTGAGAGAGGATGGTAGAGAGTGATGAGGATGGTAGTCAGTGAGAGAGGATGGTAGAGAGTGAGAGATGATGGTAGAGTGAGTGAGAGAGGATGGTAGAGGAGTGAGAGAGTGGTAGAAGTGAGGAGAGGATGGTAGAGAGTGAGAGAGGATGGTAGTGAGTGAGAGAGGATGGTAGAGAGTGAGAGAGGATGGTAGAGAGTGAGAGAGGATGGTAGAGTGAGTGAGAGAGGATGGTAGAGTGAGTGAGAGAGGATGGTAGAGTGAGAGAGGATGGTAGAGTGAGTGAGGATGGCAGAGAGTGAGAGAGGATGGTAGAGAGTGAGAGAGGATGGTAGAGTGAGTGAGAGAGGATGGTAGAGTGAGAGAGGATGGTAGAGTGAGAGAGGATGGTAGAGTGAGAGAGGATGGCAGAGAGTGAGAGAGGATGGTAGAGAGTGAGAGAGGATGGTAGAGTGAGTGAGAGAGGATGGCAGAGAGTGAGAGAGGATGGTAGAGAGTGAGAGAGGATGGTAGTGAGAGAGGATGGCAGAGAGAGAGGATGGCAGAGAGAGAGGATGGCAGAGAGTGAGAGAGGATGGTAGAGTGAGTGAGAGAGGATGGCAGAGAGTGAGATAGGATGGTAGAGAGTGAGAGAGGATGGTAGAGTGAGAGAGGATGGTAGAGTGAGAAGGATGGTAGAGTGAGAGAGGATGGTAGAGTGAGAGAGGATGGTAGGTAGAGTGAGAGAGGATGGTAGAGAGTAGAGAGGATGGTAGAGTGAGTGAGAGGATGGTAAGGAGTGAGAAGGATGGTAGAGTGAGAGAGGATGGTAGAAAAGAGATGGTGATGAGAGATGGGAGAAGAATGTGCTCACAATAATCTTCTTTTTCAATGGCCAACGGAAAAAAAATATGATATTCAATGAAGACAAATTCCAACTACTCTGTTATGGAAAACTGAAAGAGATAATAGCTAGAACTGAGTATACTACAAACTCTAATCACACAATAGAGCGGAAAAGTAATGTGAAGGACCTGGGAGTGGTAATGACTGAGGATCTCACTTTGAAAGATTACCAATAATCCCCTGGCTGCCTTCAAGAGGGAGCTGGACAGATACTCAAAGTCAGTACCTGATCAGCCGGACTGTGGTTCGTATGTTGGACTACGTGCAGCTAGCAGTAACAGCCTGGTTGATCAGGCCCAGATCCACCGGGAAGCCTGGTTGTGGACCGGGCCCCTGGGGCGTTGTTTCCCGGAATACTCTCCAGGTAGACTCCAGGTAGACCTGTGACATACCCATGACTGATTTCTACTCTGGCAGCCCAGCCTAAGCCTATACTTCCTCGTAGATCATCTGATCTACCAGACTGTTCCTGTTAGCGTCCTTTCCCCCCGGCCCACACAACCGTCACAGACTGGATTCTCCAAAAATGTCTAATATGTTGATACAGTGTTCTTTTATTGTACCCACGCAGCCCCTGCTTTTCAATGGGTCTATCTTAGACTCCCTCTCAAAGCTCTAACTCCAGGGTACACATGACCAACTCCAGGGTACATACGGTACACACAAGATTACTGGAGACATGATTACGACATACAAAATCTTACGAGGAATTTATAGAGATATGGATAAACTGAATCACGAGGACCAGAATCAGGACACAAGTGGAAGATGAAGACACAAAAGAGCCACAGGGGGAGGTAAGGAAGTATTTCTTGAGGATCCAGATGTCTCAAGCTGTTAGATATAAGTGATTCAGTGATGCCAATCAAAGTAGCCTTAGAAGCGGGGCCAGGAGATGAGTAATCGACCCCAGCAAACACAACCTGGTAAACACATATATATACACACAAACATGTACACATTTCTTCAATCATAGAGTTGTCAAGAAGTGGAACAATTTGGAAAGTGATATAGTGGATGCAGGATCCATACATATAGATTTAAGAAGAGATACGATAAAGTTCATGGAGACGGAAGAGAGTAAACCTAGTAGCGACCAGCGAAGAGGCAGAACCAGGAGCTTTGACTTGACCCCTGCAACCACAAATAGGACTTGAAAGAGACCTGGACAAGCTGGACACCTGGTGCAGCAATTGGCTTCTCGAATTTAACCTCGCCAAATGCAAAGTCATGAAGATCGGGGAAGGGCAAAGAAGACCGCAGACAGAGTATAGGCTAGGTGGCCAAAGACTGCAAACCTCGCTCAAGGAGAAAGATCTTGGGGTGAGTATAACATCGAGCACGTCTCCGAAAGCACACATCAACCAGATAACTGGTGCAGCATATGGGAGCCTGGCTAACCTGAGAATAGCGTTCTGATACCTTAGTAAGGAATCGTTCAAGACACTGTACATCGTGTACGTCAGGCCCATACTAGAGTATGCAGCGCCAGTTTGGAACCCGTACCTGGTCAAGCACGTCAATAAATTAGAGAAAGTGCAAAGGTTTGCGAAAAGGCTAGTTCCAGAGCTAAGGGGAATGTTCTACAAAGACAGGTTAAGGGAAATCGGCCTGACAACACTGGAGGACAGGAGAGTTAGGGGAGACATGATAACAACATACAAAATACTGCGGGGAATAGACAAGGTGGATAGAGACAGGATGTTCCAGAGAGGGGACACAGAAACATCCAGGGACAAGTTCACTGACAGACCAGGCAAGGATGAACCCAAACCAATATCCCGTCGGAGGTGTCTATGGTCACAATTGGAAGTTGAAGACTCAGATAAGTCAAAGGGATGGTAGGAAGTATTTCTTCAGCCATAGAGTAGTCAGGAAGTGGAATATTCTAGCAAGTGATGTAGTGGAGGCAGGAACCATACATAGCTTTAAGACGAAGTATGATAAAGCTCATGGAGCAGGGAGAGAAGGGACCCAGTAGCGATCAGTGAAGAGGCGGGGCCAGGAGCTGAGTCTCGACCCCTGCAACCACAATTAGGTGAGTACAATTAGGTGAGTACACACACACAGCTGGCCTAGTGTCTAAACGACATGTGTCTAGGACAGAATGGCAACATACACACACACACACACACCAATCTCTTCATCAGATGAAGGTGATACTTGTTCTGCTTGTTATCTGATATCTTCTTTAAAGGCTTCACACTGCAGGAGTACCCCCTCAGAACTGGAGGGAAGGGGTGATGCAGGAAGCAACTCCGGAGTTAGCAAAGAGAGAGGTGACGGAAGTGGAGGGAACGATGATGAAGAAGGAAGACGTGGAGACAAGAGGACAAGAGGCACAAGAACAAGTGTCAATATGTCAAGAAGAGTGAGGTAAACAGTGACATCCGACCTCTTTAGTGCTGACGTCAAAGCAACAAGTCTCTCAGTGACAATGCCATAAAAACGGTACTTCACCTCTAGTTTGTATTAGGTATGACATCAAGCTGGGAGAGGAGGGAAGGGGAGGGAGAGGGATGGGAAGTGAGGAGGATGAAGAGAGGGAGAACAGGAGGTGGTGAATGACTACATAGACTTAAGAGACCAAGACTCCAGATATAGAAGCAACACAATACTCCAAACATACATGCAACACAATACTAAAAACATACATGCAACACAATACTAAAAACATACATGCAACACAATACTCCAAACATACATGCAACACAATACTCCAAATATACATGCAACACAATACTCCAAACACACATGCAACACAATACTCCAAACATACATGCAATACAATACTCCAAACATACATGCAACACAATAATAGACATATATGCAACACAATACTCCAAACATACATGCAACATAATAATCCAAACACACATGCAACACAATACTCCAAACATGCATGCAACACAATAATCCAGACATACATGAAGACGCAATATGACTATGTTTAGTAAGCCATTAATCAGACTGAAGATCGACAATCAAAACAATTTTTTTTTCATGAACGAGACTGAAAACCTTGTCAACGTATGCCAAATTTCTGACTAATTCTACTTAACTTTGAAAAAGCCATTGACAACATGAATATACACTCTACCCCAGGCCCCGACTCGTGGCACTCCGTGCCTTAAGTATGCTATGGAGGAGGAGCTTTGGCAACGGTGTCATACCACAGTCATTAAAAACAACAGATACAGCCCCACTCCACAAAGGTGGCAGAAAGCAATAACAAAGAACTGTAGACCGTTAGCACTAATGTCACACATAATAAAAATCTTTGAAAGGGTTCTAAGAAGCAAGATCGCCAACCACTTGGATTCCCCAACAACTGCCCAAAGCAATATAGGTTTAAAGCAGGTCGCTCTAGTCTCTCGCAACTACTGAACCATTTATGACATGTCCTGGATGCACTGGAGAACAAGCAGAACTCAGAGGTAGTATACACAGATTTTGCAAAAGCCTTCGACAAGTGCAATCATGGTGTAAGGAATACCTGGGAAAGCGGACACATGAATTTTTAACTTTCTAACCAATAAAACAGAGTAGGGATGTATCGGATGTGAAAAATTTAGATATCCGGTATGCGGATGTGTATACGGATGTCTTACTTACTCATTTTACGGATGCGAATGCGGATGCGGATGTAAGAAATTGTGCGGATGTTCCGGGGATGCGGATGCGAATATCCGATACATCAGTAAAACAGAGTAATGGTAAACGGAGTTAAGTTCGAGGATGCGACAGTGAAAAGATCTCCTCCACAAGGTACAGCATGCGCCCCTATCCTTCCCTGATCCTCATAGCGCCCCTATCCTTCCCTGATCCTCGTAGCGCCGCTATCCTTCCCTGATCCTCATAGCGCCCCTATCCTTCCCTGATCCTCATAGCGCCCCTATCCTTCCCTGATCCTCATAGCGCCCCTATCCTTCCCTGATCCTCATAGCGCCCCTATCCTTCCCTGATCCTCATAGCGCCCCTATCCTTTCCTGATCATCATAGCGCCCCTATCCTTCCCTGATCCTCATAGCGCCCCTATCCTTTCCTGATCCTCATAGCGCCCCTATCCTTCCCTGATCCTCATAGCACCCTATCCTTTTCCTGATCCTCATAGCGCCCCTATCCTTTTCCTGATCCTCATAGCGCCCCTATCCTTTTCCTGATCCTCATAGCGCCCCTATCCTTTTCCTGATCCTCATAGCGCCCCTATCCTTTCCTGATCCTCATAGCGCCCCTATCCTTTTCCTGATCCTCATAGCGCCCCTATCCTTTTCCTGATCCTCATAGCGCCCCTATCCTTTTCCTGATCCTCATAGCGCCCCTATCCTTTCCTGATCCTCATAGCGCCCCTATCCTTTTCCTGATCCTCATAGCGCCCCTATCCTTTTCCTGATCCTCATAGCGCCCCTATCCTTTTCCTGATCCTCATAGCGCCCCTATCCTTTTCCTGATCCTCATAGCGCCCCTATCCTTTTCCTGATCCTCATAGCGCCCCTATCCTTTTCCTGATCCTCATAGCGCCCCTATCCTTTTCCTGATCCTCATAGCGCCCCTATCCTTTTCCTGATCCTCATAGCGCCCCTATCCTTTTCCTGATCCTCATAGCGCCCCTATCCTTTTCCTGATCCTCATAGCGCCCCTATCCTTTTCCTGATCCTCATAGCGCCCCTATCCTTTTTCTGATCCTCATAGCGCCCCTATCCTTTCCTGATCCTCATAGCGCCCCTATCCTTTTCCTGATTTTCATAGCGCCCCTATCCTTTCCTGATCCTCATAGCGCCCCTATCCTTTCCTGATCCTCATAGCGCCCCTATCCTTTCCTGATCCTCATAGCGCCAATATCCTTTCCTGATCCTCATAGCGCCCCTATCCTTTTCCTGATCCTCATAGCGCCCCTATCCTTTTCCTGATCCTCATAGCGCCCCTATCCTTTCCTGATCCTCATAGCGCCCCTATCCTTTCCTGATCCTCATAGCGCCCCTATCCTTTTCCTGATCCTCATAGCGCCCCTATCCTTTTCCTGATCCTCATAGCGCCCCTATCCTTTTCCTGATCCTCATAGCGCCCCTATCCTTTTCCTGATCCTCATAGCGCCCCTATCCTTTCCTGATCCTCATAGCGCCCTATCCTTTTCCTGATCCTCATAGCGCCCCTATCCTTTTCCTGATCCTCATAGCGCCCCTATCCTTTCCTGATCCTCATAGCGCCCCTATCCTTTCCTGATCCTCATAGCGCCCTATCCTTTCCTGATCCTCATAGCGCCCCTATCCTTTCCTGATCCTCATAGCGCCCTATCCTTTTCCTGATCCTCATAGCGCCCCTATCCTTTCCTGATCCTCATAGCGCCCCTATCCTTTCCTGATCCTCATAGCGCCCCTATCCTTTTCCTGATCCTCATAGCGCCCCTATCCTTTTCCTGATCCTCATAGCGCCCCTATCCTTTTCCTGATCCTCATAGCGCCCCTCACTGATGTTCAGTGAGTATAAATTTCAGTTACTTCGTTATGAAAAACTTGAGTAAATAAAAGCTAGAAAGGAGTATAAAACAAATTCTAACCAAGGATCAAAACAGTGCCACTATCACATCTGCAAGGAAAATTCATAGGATGAATAATGAGAACCTTCGAAACAAGAGATAACAAGTCTATGATGATCGTCTTTAAGTCACTTGTTTTCTCTAGGCTGGAATACTGCTGTACACTAAGAGTCCCATTCAAGGTAGGCGAAACTGCTGATCTAGAGAATGTACAAAGAACCTTAACTGCACATATTTGTTCAGTAAAGCAACTTAATTCTTAGAAAGGTTTGAAGTCCTCTGACATAATCTACACTTGGAAAATCCTAACGGGACTGGTCCCAAATCTATGAAAGCAAAAGACTGGGCAGACATATCCCCAATGAAAAGCAGGGGTGCCATGAGTACATCAAGAGAAAAAAAAATAAGTGTCGAGGGCCCAAGACTGCTTAACCTCCCATCATACATAAGGGGAATTATCAATAGACCCCTGGCTGTCGTCAAGAAGGCGCTGGACAGGCACCTAAAGTCAGTACCTGACCAGCCTGGCTGTGGTTCGCACGTCGGTTTGCGTGCGGCCAGCAGTAACAGTCTGGTTGATCAGGCCCTGATCCACCAGGAGGCCTGGTCATGGACAGGGCCTTAGGGGCGTTGACCCCCGGAATACCCTACAGGTAGGTAGAACACAATACTCCAGTCACACATGCAGCACAATACTGCAGGTATACACGCAACACAATACTTCAGACATACATGCAACATAATATTTCAGACATACATGCAACACAATACTCCAGGCATACACGCAACACAATACTCCAGGCATACACGCAACACAATACTTCAGACATACACGCAACATAATACTTCAGACATACACGCAACACAATACTCCAGATATACACGCAACACAATACTCCAGGCATACATGCAACACAATATTTCAGACATACACGCAACACAATATTTCAGACATATACGCAACACAATATTTCAGACATACTCGTAACACAATATTTCAGACATACATGCAACACAATACTCCAGGCATACACGCAACACCCTTCTAAAGGCATACACAATATTCCAAGTATAAAGCCAACACAAAAGCAGACATAAATTATAAAATATACTGCCAGCAAACATATACATAAAATAAACTGATATTATTTATAGAGTCGTATATTGTGTCTCTGAAGTCTTCCAGCAATTTGTGTGAATTTTTCTTAGTCAGTGATTTATGTTGTGAGCGTAAATGTGAGGTTGAAGACAGACAAACAAATTTAAGAGAGAATTGTTGGTGGGGTTGTATCTGTGTGTGTCTGAAGTGACACACTCTCTTCCACTTGTGTTTATGTGTCTTGATTAGTGTATTATTGTATCTATGTGTCTTGATTAGTGTATTATTGTATCTATGTGTCTTGATTAGTGTATTATTGTATCTATGTGTCTTGATTAGTGTATTATTGTATCTATGTGTCTTGATTAGTGTATTATTGTATCTATGTGTCTTGATTAGTGTATTATTGTATCTATGTGTCTTGATTAGTGTATTATTGTATCTATGTGTCTTGATTAGTGTATTATTGTATCTATGTGTCTTGATTAGTGTATTATTGTATCTATGTCTTGATTAGTGTATTATTGTATATATGTGTCTTGATTAGTGTATTATTGTATCTATGTGTCTTGATTAGTGTATTATTGTATCTATGTCTTGATTAGTGTATTATTGTATCTGTGTGTCTTGATTAGTGTATTATTGTATCTATGTCTTGATTAGTGTATTATTGTATCTGTGTGTCTTGATTAGTGTATTATTGTATCTATGTGTCTTGATTAGTGTATTATTGTATCTATGTCTTGATTAGTGTATTATTGTATCTGTGTGTTTTGATTAGTGTATTATTGTATATATGTGTCTTGATTAGTGTATTATTGTATCTATGTGTCTTGATTAGTGTATTATTGTATCTATGTTTCCTGATTAGTGTATTATTGTATCTATGTTTCTTGATTAGTGTATTATTGTATCTATGTGTCTTGATTAGTGTATTATTGTATATATGTGCTTTGATTAGTGTATTATTGTATCTATGTGTCTTGATTAGCGTATTATTGTATCTATGTGCTTTGATTAGTGTATTATAGTATCTATGTGTCTTGATTAGTGTATTATTGTATCTATGTGTCTTGATTAGTGTATTATTGTATCTATGTGTCTTGATTAGTGTATTCTTGTGTTTGTGTGTCTTGACTAGTGTGTGTGTGTGTGTGTGTGTGTACGTGTCTTGACTAGTGTATTCTTGTGTATGTGTGTCTTGACTAGTGTATTCTTGTGTGTACGTGTCTTGACTAGTGTATTCTTGTGTTTGTGTGTCTTGACTAGTGTATTCTTGTGTTTGTGTTTCTTGACTAGTGTATTCTTGTGTTTGTGTTTCTTGACTAGTGTGTGTGTGTGTGTGTGTGTGTGTGTACGTGTCTTGACTAGTGTATTCTTGTGTTTGTGTGTCTTGACTAGTGTATTCTTGTGTGTACGTGTCTTGACTAGTGTATTCTTGTGTTTGTGTGTCTTGACTAGTGTATTCTTGTGTGTACGTGTCTTGACTAGTGTATTCTTGTGTTTGTGTGTCTTGACTAGTGTATTCTTGTGTTTGTGTTTCTTGACTAGTGTATTCTTGTGTTTGTGTTTCTTGACTAGTGTATTATTGTGTTTGTGTTTCTTGACTAGTGTATTCTTGTGTTTATATTTATCTTGATTAGTGTTATTTTGTGTATGTCTTGCTTAGTGTATTCTCTTTATATGTGTCTTGATTAGTACAATCTTGTGCTTGTGTGTGTCTTGTTTAGCTGTTCTAGTGTTCTTGACTAGTGTATATTGTGGTAACGTTGCTGCTTAAATTATTACAGTAAGTGACTAGGAGGAGGAGGTGCGGGATTACCATAACTATTATCCGGAGGGCTGAGGAGGGGTTGTTGAGGTGGTTTGGACATGTAGAGAGGATCGAACAAAACAGAATGACTTCGAGAGTGTAAAAATCTGTAGTGGAGGCAAGGCGGGATAGAGGTCGGCCTAGGAAAGGTTGGAGGGAGGAGGTAAAGGAGGTTTGGTGTGCGAGGGGCTTGGACTTCCAACAAGCATGCGTGAGCGTGTTAGATAGAAGCGAATGGAGACAAATGGCTTTTAGGACTTGACGTGCTGTTGGAGTGTGAGCAGGGTAACATTTATGAAGAGATTCAGGGAAACCGGCAGGCCGGATTTGAGTCCTGGAGATGGGAAGTACAGTGCCTGCACTCTGAAGGAGGGGTGTTAATGTTGCAGTTTTATAACTGTAGTGCAAGCTCACCTCTGGCAAGATAGTGATGGAGTGAATGATGGTGAAAGTTCTTCTTTTTCGGGCCACCCTACCTTGGTGGGAGACGGCCAATGTGCTAATAAAAAAATAAAAAAAGTGACTAGTTGATCAACTTAGGTCTGGGTATCACAAGAACACTGTGCTTCACTCAAGGACCGGGGCTTCAGTGTCAGTGGAAAAACTGCCCCTCTACTTGTCTTGATGTTTGGACTCCCAGTGGATGTAAGTGGTTCACCTTCGGTACTCGTAACCCCAGCACGTTGAGCTCAGACCTTCCACATACAGGCATGACCTTCCACACACACAGGCATGACCTTCCACACACACAGGTATGACTTTCTACACACAGGTGTGACCTTCCACACACACAGATGTCACTTTGTACACACAAGTGCGACCTTCCGCACGCAGGTGCAACCTTCCCCACACAGATGCGTCCTTCCACACACAGATGCGACCTTCCACACACAAAGGTATGACCTTCCACACACACACAGGTGTCACTTTGTACACACAGGTGCGACCTTCCACACGCAGGTGCAACCTTCCCCACGCTGATGCGACCTTCCACACACAAAGGTGTGACCTTCCACACACAGGTGTTGACTTTCCTAACAAGTGCGATCTTTCACACAGCTCAGCAATAGTTTCCTTCAAAGTAATCACTGTACTGCCCAGCAGTTGACAAGTAGTTGATGGTTGCACTTGGGGACCAGTTGAAGGGTGCTGGGGTGATGATGGCTCCCGCGACCTGGTCACCAACCAGACTTCCTGGTCAGTCACGTGCTGTGTGTTTCTTTATTCGTCAGGAACCTCAGCTAACACTTGTCTTCACCATACGATGACCCGATCAGTGACTCCATAAGAGTTGGGTAAAGGTTTTATTGTGTCAACATGCGAGGTCTAAGACTCTTCAACCTGCAGTCACCGGTTAACAGAAATATTACAGGAACAAAGTTACTAGAGCTCGACAGCGGACTGGACCCTTACTTCATGCAGGGCTGTGATGGTTATGCTGCTGGCAGTAAGTGTCAGCGTCCTGGCAGTAAGTGCCAGCGTCCTGGCCTCAAGCTGCGAGAATATAACTCTAGAAACTATGTCCGATTAGCTCTGGGCTTGATATCGCAAAATTACTCTAGCAAAAAGTGGCACTGTAGCACCACAGCCCAGTAGATCAGGAAAGGTCTGGAAGAGTGTTGGTAAATCCTGAACCTTTCACACCTACTAAGTTAACTCCAGGTATACTTAATTAAGGTGCTTGTGCTCTTCACTGAGAGCATTTTGCACCATCCCAACTGTTCTCGTAGGGAGTAATTTCAGAGTGCAAATTATCAATTAGTTCTTCCAGTATTTTCCACGCATAGATTATATATTTTTCCCTTCGTCTGTTTGAGAGTGTGTGTGTGTGTGTGTGTGTGTGTGTGTGTGTGTGTGTGTTGTATGTGTGTGTATGTGTGTGTGTATGTGTGTGTGTATGTGTGTGTGTATGTGTGTGTGTGTTTGTGTGTGTGTGTGTGTGTGTGTGTATGTGTGTGTGGTAACAGATGAGTGTCACTCAGTGTACATACTGTAAAAAATGCATATATTAGTATACATACAACAAAAAGTATGTATCTGACAGTATATACACTAAGGTGTATTTCCAATGGATATAATAATAATAATTAGATGTATTTCAGTTGCTGGGTGATCCGAGAAAGGTATCCCGATATTCCAAAACTCTAGTCCTCTTGTGCCTCAATGTTGGCGACTGGAACAGTGCAGAGTGCGGCATAAATTTGTAATGCAGTTATATATTAGCAGTGAAGATCTGAAGGGAATGTATTTACAAGCCATGATAAGGAAATTAATATCCAAATTTCTCCACTAAAACTGGTAAATTAAGATATTACACAGCCCAAATCTAATTAAAACCTTTCAAGAGGATCAATATCCTAAAATACAAACTAAGCCAGAAGCTGCATTATTAAGTTACCAGAATGGAGATAAGCAAAACACATCTGCAATTGTTAGGTATCTTTATTTCGAAACGTTTCGCCTACATAGTAGGTTCTTCAGTAGAGTACATAGGAGGCAGCAGGATCAGCAGAGATGTAGAGACGGTGTAATCAGTTCATTACCAATGAAGACGTAGATTACATAGTTTCTACATCTCTACTGCTGCTGCTACCTCCTCTGTACTCGACTGAAGAAGCCTACTGTGTAGGCGAAACGTTTCGTAATAAAGATGCCTAACTGTTGCACATGTGTGTTATTTATCAACCTGTCGGTATTTTATACTATTATCATATTTACAGTCAGAAATTATCGCAAGAAAAGCAGTATTTCACTTCTTCCAGTCTCCAGAAAAACAAAAGTGGGATCAACACAAGCCAAAAGCAACTCCATGCTCTTCACCACACAACACTCACCAGCTTAAGAAAGTACAGTGTGTAACTTTTATAAAAACATAGTGTGCATAATATACAAATTGTTTACAATGGTCTTGAGGGCACACACATGTTATAGGCATATGATATACCTTTGATGAGTTTCGAGAGTCTTTATACACCTACGATAACCAAATAAAGTCTAACACTCTGACTTATTTCTAACACATCTGCAACATCTGGGTATCTTTACTTGTAGACGTTTCGCCCTCCAGCGGCTTTATCAATACATCGGAATAAGATGAAGACTGTGGAAATATATATTGTGCAGGATGAGATAATCAGTCCCTCAGCCTAGGAGCAGGTGATGAGCACCTAGTCTTGAAGATTATTCAAGATTATTGATATCACGGTCACTGTTGTCGTCTCAAGCCACGGGGTTGCGTCAGTGTTATGTCAAGCCACGGGGTTGCGTCAGTGTTATGTCAAGCCACGGGGTTGCGTCAGTGTTATGTCAAGCCACGGGGTTGCGTCAGTGTTATGTCAAGCCACGGGGTTGCGTCAGTGTTATGTCAAGCCACGGGATTGCGTCAGTGTTATGTCAAGCCACGGGGTTGCGTCAGTGTTATGTCAAGCCACGGGGTTGCGTCAGTGTTATGTCAAGCCACGGGATTGCGTCAGTGTTATGTCAAGCCACGGGGTTGCGTCAGTGTTGTCATCTGAAGCCAAGAAATGTTAACCAAATAAACGACTCTCAAGCGAATACCATGATGGTAGTGAGGTGCTCATGATCCATGATGCTAGTGAGGTGCTCATGATCCATGATGCTAGTGAGGTGCTCATGATCCATGATGCTGGTGAGGTGCTCATGATCCATGATGCTAGTGAGGTGCTCATGATCCATGATGCTAGTGAGGTGCTCATGATCCATGATGCTAGTGAGGTGCTCATGATCCATGATGCTAGTGAGGTGCTCATGATCCATGATGCTAGTGAGGTGCTCATGATCCATGATGCTAGTGAGGTGCTCATGATCCATGATGCTAGTGAGGTGCTCATGATCCATGATGGTAGTGAGGTGCTCATGATCCATGATGCTGGTGAGGTGCTCATGATCCATGATGCTAGTGAGGTGCTCATGATCCATGATGCTAGTGAGGTGCTCATGATCCATGATGCTAGTGAGGTGCTCCTGATCCATGATGCTAGTGAGGTGCTCATGATCCATGATGCTGGTGAGGTGCTCATGATCCATGATGCTAGTCAGGTGCTCATGATCCATGATACTAGTGAGGTGCTCATGATCCATGATGCTAGTGAGGTGCTCATGATCCATGATGCTGGTGAGGTGCTCATGATCCATGATGCTAGTGAGGTGCTCATGATCCATGATGCTAGTGAGGTGCTCATGATCCATGATACTAGTGAGGTGCTCATGATCCATGATGCTGGTGAGGTGCTCATGATCCATGATGCTGGTGAGGTGCTCATGATCCATGATGCTAGTGAGGTGCTCATGATCCATGATGCTAGTGAGGTGCTCATGATCCATGATGCTAGTGAGGTGCTCATGATCCATGATGCTGGTGAGGTGCTTTTGATCCATGATGCTAGAGAGGTGCTCATGATCCATGATGCTGGTGAGGTGCTCATGATCCATGATGCTGGTGAGGTGCTCATGATCCATGATGCTAGTGAGGTGCTCATGATCCATGATACTAGTGAGGTGCTCATGATCCATGATGCTGGTGAGGTGCTCATGATCCATGATGCTGGTGAGGTGCTCATGATCCATGATGCTAGTGAGGTGCTCATGATCCATGATGCTGGTGAGGTGCTCATGATCCATGATGCTAGTGAGGTGCTCATGATCCATGATGCTAGTGAGGTGCTCATGATCCATGATGCTAGTGAGGTGCTCATGATCCATGATGCTAGTGAGGTGCTCATGATCCATGATGCTAGTGAGGTGCTCATGATCCATGATACTAGTGAGATGCTCATGATCCATGATGCTAGTGAGGTGCTCATGATCCATGATACTAGTGAGGTGCTCATGATCCATGCTAGTGAGGTGCTCATGATCCATGATACTAGTGAGGTGCTCATGATCCATGATGCTAGTGAGGTGCTCATGATCCATGATGCTACTGAGGTGCTCATGATCCATGATGCTGGTGAGGTGTTCATGATCCATGATGCTGGTGAGGTGCTCATGATCCATGATGCTAGTGAGGTGCTCATGATCCAAGAAGTGTAATTATCTTCTTCTTGGTATAACAGGGAAGGCAGGCAAAGGAATTTTCAAATTTCTGACCAACTAAACACAAAGAGTAATAAGCAGAGCGGGTTAGATAAGCTCTTTACCCCAGGTTCCTCTACTGCTTCTTATCCTCGTAGCAAAACATAGACAAAAACCTTTGCCAGAGTTTTGTATCATCATTTGCAGATGCTAATAAAATAAGCATAAAAAATCACTTTTGTAGAAGACAAAAAAAAAACTGCAAGACATAAGCAGGGTTTTCCAGTGGGCAGTGGAGAACAGAAAAATGAAGAACTCATAAGGGACACTATTCAGAACCCAAGAGGATCATCAACGAAAGAAACACATGAAAGACCTGGGAGTAATTATGTCCGCTGATCTTTCAAAAAACACAATAAGGCAAATGTCACGACAGCCAGGATAATGACGGAGTGGATAATGACAACTTTTAAAACAAGGAAAATAGCGCTACACTTTTCAAACTTAGGAGTATTGTTCAGTGGTGACGACCCCGTCCAGGGCAAGAGACATATCAAGAGTTTCAACAGATACAGACATCTTTTACGTTCTGATGAAAACCAATAAAGCATTTAAATTACTGGGAACGCCTCAAAGCACTATATAAGAACTCACTGTGGCGGAGGAGACGTACGTCATAAAATATACGAGGAAAGTGTTTAAGGGCTTAGTCCCAAAACTGAACACTGCCATAACAACATACTGGAATGAGAGATATGGGAAGAAGTGTAAAATAAACCCAGTGAAAAGCAAGGACGACGTAGAAACAATAAGGAACACTGTTTCAACATCCGTAGAAGTCTTCAAGAGGAAACTGGACAAGTATCTCCACCGGTAAGCCAGCGGAAGGCCTCGGTCAGATGACCAAAAGCTCCAACGGCGGGTCATCATCTGACTAAGACCCGAGTCAGGAAACATTTGTCCTGTTTCCTGACAATTCTTACCTAACCCTATCTCCACCAGGCACGAGAACAACTAGGTTGTATGGATATGTGGGCCAGCAGCAACAGCCTAAGTGACCAGGCAAGCACCAGACAAGCTGGCCCAAGGCCAGGCTCTGGGAGTAGAAAAACTCTCAAAGATATATCAAAGGCAGATATATCTTAGAACCCGACTCCCTGACATTCCCCAGAGGCTATATCACCTCTCAGGATTTAAAACTTCTTCCTAAGTAAAATAAATTCCCTTCTGACCTGTGATATACTTACCCAGGACGCCAGCAGAGGTAGCAGCTTTAACTCGTTCAGTGTCGGGAGCTGATAAGGCCTAAACTAGAAATATTTATAGGTATGGATGTTTGTGGGAAAGGAATGCAATATGCTACTAAAGAATCAGAGCTGTGATTCACCTTAACCCATGACCTAGTTGGGCAGGACAGTGTATGGGCTATGTTTGAGGGTGCTCTCTCCATCAAACAATAAGTAAGTCTCAGACAGTCCCAAGACAGGGAGCCAAGGCCGGGTCACCATCTGGAAGAGACCCGGACCGGGAGAGTACCGGCGAATCAAGCTTGGGAACACCAGCTCAAAAACGCAGCAGTGTTTTAGTAGTAGTCGTAGTAGTAGTTGTAGTTGTTACCAGATGTCAAAGGCACTTGCCGATAGACACTCGGCCTGTGCGTGCGTGCGAGCATGTGTGTGTGTCTCACCTAATTGTGGTTGCAGGGGTCGAGTCATAGCTCCTGGCCCCGCCTCTTCACTGGTCGCTACTAGGTCACTACCTGCTCCATGAGCTTTATCATACCTCTTCTTAAAGCTATGTATGGATCCTGTCTCCAATACATCACTTCCCAGACTATTCCACTTCCTGACAACTCTGTGACTGAAGAAATACTTCCTAACATCCCTGTGATTCATCTGAGTCTTCAACTTCCAACTGTGACCCCTTGTTGCTGTGTCCCATCTCTGGAACATCCTGTCTCTGTCCATTTTGTCGATTCTTCTCAGTATTTTATATGACGTTATCATGTCCCCCATGTTCCTCCAGTGTCGTCAGGTCGAGTTCCCTTAACCTCTCCTAGTAGGGCATAACTCTTAGCTCCGGGACTAGTCTTGTTGCAAACCTTTGCGATTTCTCTAATTTCCTGACGTGCTTGACCAAGTGTGGGTTCCAAACAACGGAGTTGGATACTCCAATATGGGCCTGGGGTAAACGGTGTACAAGGTCCGGAACGACTCCTTACTGAGATGTCGAAATGATATTCTTAGGTTCTCTAGTCGTCCATATAGTGCAACAGTTATTTGGTTATGTGCGCTTCAGGAGATGTGCTCGGTATTATACACACCCCAAGATCCTCTTCCTCGAGTGAGGTTTGTTGTCTTTGGCCCCCTAGACTGTACTTTGTCTGCGGTCTTCTTTGCCCTTCCCCGATCTTCATGACTTTGCACTTGGTGGGGTTGAACTCCAGGAGCCAGTTGCTGGACTAGGTCTGCAGCCTGTCCAGATCCCTCTGTAGTCCTGCCTCGTCCTCCTCCGACTGAATTCTACTCATTAACTTCTCATCGTCTGGAAACAGGGACACTTCTGAGTCTATTCCTTCAGTCATGTTGTTCACATATACCAGAAACAGCACTGGTCCTAGGACTGACCAATGTGGAACCCCGCTCGTCACAGGCGCCCACTTTGACACCTCATCACGTGCCATGACACGCTGATGCCTTCCCGTCAGGTATTCTCTGATCCATTGCAGCGCCTTCCCTGTTATACCTGCCTGGTCCTCCAGCTTTTGCACTAATCTCTTGTTTGGAACTGTGGCAAAAGCCTTCTTACACTCCAAGAAAACGCTATCTACCCACCCCTCTCTCTCTTGTTTTACTGTTGTCACCTTGTCATAGAACTCCAGTAGGTTTGGGACACAGGATTTCCCGTCTCTGAGTCCGTGCTGGTTGTCGTTGATAAGCTCATTCCTTTGTAGGTGGGCCACCACCTACAAAGGAATAATTTTCTCCATGACTCCATTTCCTCCCTGACTTTGCATACAATACAAGTCAGCGACACTGGTTTGTACTTTAATGCTTCATGTCTGTCTCCTTTTTTTAAACTTGGGACTATATTTGGTGTGTGTGTGTGTGTGTGTGTACTCACACACATACATAGCTCCTGGCCCCGCCTCTTCAATGATCGCTACTAGGTCCTCTCCCTGCTCCATGAGCTTTATCATAGTGTGTGTGTGTGTGTGTGTGTGTGTGTGTGTGTGTGTGTGTGTTTTACCATTCTGTCCTAGGCACATGCCGATTAGACACAAGGCCTGTTGTATATGCGTGTGTGTGTACTCACCTAATTGCTCATCTAATTGTGGTTGCAGGGGTCGAGACTCAGCTCCTGATCCCGCCTCTTCACTGATCGCTACTGGGTCCCTTCTCTCCCTGCTCCATGAGCTTTATCATACCTCGTCTTAAAGCTAAGTATGGTTCCTGCCTCCACTACATCACTTGCTAGACTATTCCACTTCCTAACTACTCTATGGCTGAAGAAATACTTCCTAACATCCCTTTGACTCATCTGAGTCTTCAACTTCCAATTGTGACCCCTTGTTTCTGTGTCCCCTCTCTGGAACATCCTGTCTCTATCCACCTTGTCTATTCCAAGCAGTATTTTGTATGTCGTTATCATGTCTTCCCTAACCCTCCTGTCCTCCAGTGTTGTAAGGCCGATTTCCCTTAACCTTTCTTCGCAGGACATTTCCCTTAGCTCTGGAACTAACCTTGTCGCAAACCTTTGCACTTTCTCTAATTTCTTGACGTACTTGACCAGGTATGGGTTCCAAACTGGTGCTGCATACTCTAGTATGGGCCTGACGTACACGGTGTACAGTGTCTTGAACGATTCCTTACTAAGGTATCGGAACGCTATTCTCAGGTTTGCCAGTCGCCCATATGCTGCAGCAGTTATCTGGTTGATGTGTGCTTCCGGAGACGTGCTTGGTGTTATACTGACCCAAAGATCTTTCTCCTTGAGCGAGGTTTGCAGTCTTTGGCCACCTAGCCTATACTCTGTCTGCGGTCTTCTTTGCCCTTCCCCAATCTTCATGACTTTGCATTTGGCGGGGTTAAATTCGAGAAGCCAGTTGCTGGACCAGGTGTCCAGCCTGTCCAGGTCTCTTTGTAGTCCTGCCTGATCCTCATCTGATTTAATTCTCCTCATTAACTTCACATCATCTGCGAACAGGGACACTTCTGAGTCTATCCCTTCCATCATGTCATTCACATATACCAAGAATAGCACTGGTCCTAGGATTGACCCCTGTTAGTTACCATTTTGTCCTAGGCACATGTCGACTAGACACTAGGCCTGTTGTATATGTGTGTGTGTGTGAAGCGAGAGCTTTAACCACCAGGCCACCGGGGGCATTGTGTGTGTGTGTGTGCGCATGCGCGCGCGCATGAGCGAATGTACAGTACACGCTGACAACCTGGCCGCGACATTTGCTCACTGACAACACTGACACACCCAACACTCCATAACAATACCTTCAACTCCTGACATTCTTAACGTGGACCCTGAGATGCCATTACTAAGCCATTCTCACATGCTTGCTAAATCTGCCTCGCAAAAATTAAATAGAAAACACCTTTACTTTCTCCACCCTGGATGATTAAGATAACATCACACCACTGCTCATTTTTCAGCACGCGCGCGCGTGCGTGTGTACTCACCTAATTGTGGTTGCAGGGGTCGAGACTCAGCTCCTGGCCCCGCCTCTTCGCTGTCTGCTACTGGGTCTCTGCTCTCCCTGCTCCATGAGCTTTATCATACCTTGTCTTAAAACTATGTATGGTTCCTGCCTCCACTATATCTTTCTCTAGTCCATTCCACTTCCTGACTACTCTGTGGCTGAAGAAATGTTTCCTGACATCCCTTTGACTCATCTGAGTCTTCAGCTTCCAGTTGTGTCCCCTTGTTTCTGTGTTCCCTCTCTGAAACAACCTGTCACTATCTACCTTGTCAATTCCCCGCAGTATTTTGTATGTCGTTATCATGTCTCCTCTGACCCTTCTTTCCTCCAGTGTTGTTAGTCCTATTTCCCTCAACCTTTCTTCATAAGACAGACCCCTGAGTTGTGGAACTAACCTTGTCGCAAACCTTTGCACTTTCTCTAGTTTCTTGACGTGCTTGACCAGGTGTGTGTGTGTGTGTGTGTGTGTGTGTGTGTTAGTTACCATTTTGTCCTAGGCACATGTCAATTAGACACTAGGCCTGTTGTATATATGTGTGTGTATGTGTATGTAAGGAAACACTTCGAAATGTTTCTGCCCCACCGGGAATTGAACCCGGCCCCTCCGTGCGTGAAGCAAGAGCTTTACCCACTAGGCCACCGGGGGCTGTGTGTGTGTGTGTGTGTGTGTAAAGAGAGAGAGAGAGAGAGAGAGAGAGAGAGAGAGAGAGAGAGGAGAGAGAGAGAGAGAGAGAGAGAGAGAGAGAGAGAGAGAGAGAGAAAAGAGAGAGAGAGAGAGATTACCGATTTAAATAAAGAACGTCAGCTTTTGTACCAGACAGAAGAGACAAAACGGGAACAAAAAGCCATCAAGGATATTTCAAGAAACCCCAAATATTTCTACACATATGCAAAATCTGTAGAGATGGACCATCAACCACTGGGGTCATACAATAATGATGAAAAATAAATGAGCGAAATTCTAAAAGATGAATAAGAATAAATGTTCAGCAATCCATTAAAGGAAAGCCAGGATGGAGAAAGCAGTTTTTTTTTCGTTACCCGTGAAGGCCACACAGATCACATAACTGACCGAGTACAAATCTTGAAGAATTCGAAAAATAAATAGAAAACATCATGCCCACCCAGGCAGCACCTGGACCGGATTCGTGAAATTTCTTATTTATAAAAAAGTGCAAAACCACCATAGCACAAGCACTCAGAGGCCTTACAGAGTGCACATTGGTATACAGGAGGCTGTAGAGAACTGGCCAAAAATTACAGACTATTAGCCCTAACATCGCACATAGTAAGTCTTTGAGAGGGTGATGACACATCAAATTATAAACTTTATGGAACAGCATAACTTTTACAACCTAAACCTGCATGGATTTGGAACAGGAAATCATGCATTTCACAGCTACTAAACCATTATGACAGAATTCCAGAGGCTTTGGAAGAAAACCTAAATGCAGATGTGGTCTACAAGGATTTCGTATAGGCTTCTGACAAAATATGATCATAATGTGACTGCACATAAACTGAGAGCTCAATGTATAACAAGAAAAGTAGGCAAATGGAATTTCATTTTTCTGATAGCACAAAAACAAAAAAATCCAGCATTAGAAAAAGTAAAAAGCTCTGTACCCCAAGGCACAATCCTGGTAACTTTACTGTTTCTTATCCTCATAGCAAACATAGATAAAAGCACTCGCCACAGTTACGTACCATCGTTTGCAGGTGATACCAAAATAAACGTAAAAATCAACTAGGTAGAGGACACGAAAAATTGCAGGAAGATATAAACAAAGTTTCCCAGTGGGCAAAGGAGAACAATATGACATTCAACAGTGGCAAGAATTAGATACGGAAAGAGAGACTGTATACAAAATACCAGATTACTAAATAGAACAAAAGCAACACGTGAAAGATCTTGGTGTAATAATATCAAATGACCTATTTTTCAAAGAACACAATACGGCAAATATCACGAAGGCAGGAAAATGACAGGGCAGAAAATGAGAAGTTTCAAAACAAGGGAAATAGTACCAATGGTGAAACTTTTCACATCACTTGTGCTCTTTGACTTAAGAGTATTGTTCAGTGTTGATGGCTCATTTCAGACCAGGAGATATATCAGCGGCAACAGATACAGAGATTATTTACTGCCTGCATAGAGCCAATAAATTACTTGGAGCACCTGAGTCTTAAATATGTACTCGCTGGAGCGGAGGAGATGAATGATAACCTATACATGGAAAGTACTTGAGAGACTTGTCCCGAATCTGCACACTCTCATAACAACATACTGGAGATGCGAGTGTGTAAAATAAACCCAGTGAAAAACAGGTGCCGTTGTGGGCACACTATGAGAACGTTGCAATAACATCTGTAGACCTAGACTATTTAACACTCTTTAAAGAATTATTACTCAAGTGTGACCGTCACTGTTGCTCAGTGTGGTCACTGGTCACTGCTGCTCAATGTGGTCACTGCTGTTTAGTGTGGTCACTGGCTCTCTCCACGCACGCACGCACACACACACACACACACACACACACACACACACACACACACACACACACACACACACACACGGTTTCAAAGATGGGAAATCCTGCGTCACAAACCTACCGGAGTTCTATGATAGGGTGACGGCAGTAAGACAAGAGAGAGAAGAGAGGGGTGGGTAGATTGCATTTTCTTGGACTGTAAGAAGGCTTTTGACACAGTTCCACACAAGAGATTAGTGCAAAACCTGGAGGACCAGGCAGGGATAACAGGGAAGGCACTCCAATGGATCAAGGAATACCTGTCAGGAAGACAACAGCGAGTCATGGTACGTGGCGAGGTGTCAGAGTGGGCGCCTGTAACGAGCGGGGTGCCACAGGAATCAGTCCTAGGACCGGTGCTGTTTCTGGTATTTGTGAACGACATGACGGAAGGAATAGACTTCGAAGTGTCGCTGTTTGCAGATGATGTGAAGTTGATGGGAAGAATTCAATTGGACGAGGACCTGGCAGAACTACAGAGGGATCTGGACAGGCTGCAGGCCTGGTCCAGCAACTGGCTCCTGGAGTTCAACCCCACCAAGTACAAAGTCATGAAGATTGGGGAAGGGCAAAGAAGACCACAGACGGAGTTCAGGCTAGGGGGCCAGAGCCTACAAACCTCACTCAAGGAAAAGGATCTTGGAGAGAGTATAACACCGGGCACATCTCCTGAGGCGCACATCAACCAAATAACTGCTGCAGCATACGGACGCCTGGCAAACCTAAGAACAGCATTCCGACATCTTAATATGGAATCATTCAGGACCCTGTACACTGTGTACGTTAGGCCCATATTGGAGTATGCAGCACCAGTTTGGAACCCTCACCTAGCCAAGCATGTAAGGAAACTAGAGAAAGTGCAGAAGTTTGCAACAAGACTAGTCCCGGAGGTAAGGGGTACGTCCTACGAGGAGAGGTTAAGGGAAATCGACCTGACGACACTGGAAGACAGGAGAGATAGTGAGGATATGATAACGACATATAAAATACTGAGAGGAATCGAGAAGGTGGACAGAGACAGGATGATCCAGAGATGGGACACAACAACAAGGGGACACAGTTGGAAGTTGAAGACTCAGATGAATCACAGGGATGTTAGGAAGTATTTCTTCAGTCACAGAGTTGTCAGGAAGTGGAATAGTCTGCGAAGTGATGTAGTGGAGGCAGGAGAGGTATGATAAAGCTCATGGAGCTGGTAGAGTGACCGAGTAGCGGCCAGTGAAGAGGCGGGGCCAGGAGCTGTGACTTGACCCCAGCAACCACAACCAGGTGAGTACACACACACACACAGGGTCGTTGCACAAGATAAAAAGAAATATTCCATCCAGTGAAACTATCCCGCTAGAAAGGTTTGGAAGTCTTGAGCGGCACTCACCACACAGTCTAGTTTTTAATGTAGCACAAGTGTCCAATGCTCACCCAACACTACCTCCCACAACGTTCTTCTCACAGTGTTGCAACCAGTCTTGTTCCTAGTGTTACCAGTCTTGTTCCTAGTGTAACCAGTGTTGTTCCTAGTGTTACCAGTCTTGTTCCTAGTGTAACCAGTCTTGTTCCTAGTGTAACCAGTGTTGTTCCTAGTGTAACCAGTCTTGTTCCTAGTGTTACCAGTCTTGTTCCTAGTGTTACCAGTCTTGTTCCTAGTGTAACCAGTGTTGTTCCTAGTGTTACCAGTCTTGTTCCTAGTGTTACCAGTCTTGTTCCTAGTGTAACCAGTGTTGTTCCTAGTGTTACCAGTCTTGTTCCTAGTGTAACCAGTCTTGTTCCTAGTGTAACCAGTGTTGTTCCTAGTGTTACCAGTCTTGTTCCTAGTGTAACCAGTGTTGTTCCTAGTGTAACCAGTCTTGTTCCTAGTGTTACCAGTCTTGTTCCTAGTGTTACCAGTCTTGTTCCTAGTGTAACCAGTGTTGTTCCTAGTGTTACCAGTCTTGTTCCTAGTGTAACCAGTCTTGTTCCTAGTGTAACCAGTCTTGTTCCTAGTGTTACCAGTCTTGTTCCTAGTGTAACCAGTGTTGTTCCTAGTGTAACCAGTGTTGTTCCTAGTGTTACCAGTCTTGTTCCTAGTGTAACCAGTGTTGTTCCTAGTGTTACCAGTCTTGTTCCTAGTGTAACCAGTGTTGTTCCTAGTGTTACCAGTCTTGTTCCTAGTGTAACCAGTATTGTTCCTAGTGTAACCAGTGTTGTTCCTAGTGTTACCAGTCTTGTTCCTAGTGTAACCAGTGTTGTTCCTAGTGTTACCAGTCTTGTTCCTAGTGTAACCAGTGTTGTTCCTAGTGTTACCAGTCTTGTTCCTAGTGTAACCAGTGTTGTTCCTAGTGTTGCCAGTCTTGTTCCTAGTGTAACCAGTGTTGTTCCTAGTGTAACCAGTCTTGTTCCTAGTGTAACCAGTGTTGTTCCTAGTGTTACCAGTCTTGTTCCTAGTGTTACCAGTGTTGTTCCTAGTGTTACCTCCAAAGTGTTACTTGCTACGCAAGGCAAGAGAACTAACTCCACCTGATGAACCTCCCACTTAATAGATAGTGAACCTTGTCAATTATGATGTGGTAGGCGGGTAGTCTTATAACTTGAACAACTCTTTGACCGTGTACATCATTTAGCTCTTACCAATATAAAATAAATTCAACACCAGCGTAAACAAAATACACAACTCAAACGCCATGACACCAAGTTAAAATAACCAATTAAGAGGTGGAACGAAAACAAAAACTGTTCGATTCCTCTTCTTGCCTCCCGGCAGGCGACACACACACACACACACACACACACACACACACACACACACACACACACACACACACACACACACACACACACACACACACACAGGGATGTTAGGAAGTATTTCTTCAGTCACAGAGTGGTCAGGAAGTGGAATAGTTTGGGAAGCGATGTAGTGGAGGCAGGATCCATTCATAGCTTTAGGAAGAGGTATGATAAAGCTCATGGCGCGGGGAGAGTGACCCAGTAGCGGCGGGGCCAGGAGCTATGAATCGACCCCTGCAACCACAACTATGTGAGTACAACAACTAGGTGAGTACAAACACACACACACACACACACACACACACACACACACACACACACACACACCACATGCACACGCACACACACACAAACACAGTCACATACACGCACACAGTCACATACACGCACACAGTCACATACACTCACGAATATACAACAGGCCTAGTGTCTAATCGACATGTGCCTAGAACAAAATGGTAACTAACACACACACGTGTCTTGAGGAATCTGAGAAGTAGCAAGTGTTACTGAAACATTCTCCACAGCTTTTAGTTAATTAAAATGCAGACGGCAGGGTAGGTTCCAGCAGGCAGGCGACATCACGTTGCACCTGAGACACATTCTGCCCTATAATTAGGTAGAGCAGAAAATATATAAAATTACGGCGATGCTACTTCATCCTGCAAAGTCAATAAATATAAAAAATAGCAGAGGAATGCAGTTAAGACCCTGTGTGAGAGCTAACGGAGTTAGTAGGGAAGTCAATGACCCAAAGCAAGGTGGGCATCGCCACCACCACCACCATCTTTCCTCTGGTGATTGTGGTGATCAGGCCTGGTTCACCTGTCTGCCTCATACAGCAGGTCTGGTTCACCTGTCTGCCTCATACAGCAGGTCTGGTTCACCTGCCTGCCTCATACAGCAGGTCTGGTTCACCTGTCTGCCTCATACAGCAGGCCTGGTTCACCTGCCTGCCTCATACAGCAGGTCTGGTTCACCTGTCTGCCTCATACAGCAGGCCTGGTTCACCTGCCTGCCTCATACAGCAGGTCTGGTTCACCTGTCTGCCTCATACAGCAGGTCTGGTTCACCTGTCTGCCTCATACAGCAGGCCTGGTTCACCTGCCTGCCTCATACAGCAGGTCTGGTTCACCTGTCTGCCTCATACAGCAGGTCTGGTTCACCTGTCTGCCTCATACAGCAGGCCTGGTTCACCTGCCTGCCTCATACAGCAGGTCTGGTTCATCTGTCTGCCTCATACAGCAGGCCTGGTTCACCTGCCTGCCTCATACAGCAGGTCTGGTTCACCTGTCTGCCTCATACAGCAGGTCTAATTCATCTGTCTGCCTCATACAGCAGGTCTGGTTCACCTGCCTGCCTCATACAGCAGGTCTGGTTCACCTGCCTGCCTCATACAGCAGGTCTGGTTCACCTGCCTGCCTCATACAGAAGGTCTGGTTCACCTGCCTGCCTCATATAGCACCTACCTGCCTCATACAGCATGTCTGGTTCACCTACCTGCCTCATACAGCAGGTCTGGTTCACCTGCCTGCCTCATACAGCAGGTCTGGTTCACCTACCTGCCTCATACAGCAGGTCTGGTTCACCTGCCTGCCTCATACAGCAGGTCTGGTTCACCTGCCTGCCTGATACAGCAGGTCTGGTTCACCTGTCTGCCTCATACAGCAGGCCTGGTTCACCTGCCTGCCTCATACAGCAGGTCTGGTTCACCTGCCTGCCTCATACAGCAGGTCTGGTTCACCTGCCTGCCTCATACAGCAGGTCTGGTTCACCTGTCTGCCTCATACAGCAGGTCTGGTTCACCTGCCTGCCTCATACAGCAGGTCTGGTTCACCTGCCTGCCTCATACAGCAGGTCTGGTTCACCTGTCTGCCTCATACAGCAGGTCTGGTTCACCTGCCTGCCTCATACAGCAGGTCTGGTTCACCTACCTGCCTCATACAGCAGGTCTGGTTCACCTGCCTGCCTCATACAGCAGGTCTGGTTCACCTGCCTGCCTCATACAGCAGGTCTGGTTCACCTACCTGCCTCATACAGCAGGTCTGGTTCACCTGCCTGCCTCATACAGCAGGTCTGGTTCACCTGCCTGCCTAATATAGCACCTGCCTGCCTCATATAGCACCTGCCTGCCTCATACAGTAGGTCTTGTTCACCTGCCTGCCTCATACAGCAGGTCTGGTTCACCTGCCTGCCTCATACAGCAGGTCTGGTTTACCTGTCTGCCTCATACAGCAGGTCTGGTTCACCTGCCTGCCTCATACAGCAGGTCTGGTTCACCTACCTGCCTCATACAGCAGGTCTGGTTCACCTGCCTGCCTCATATAGCACCTGCCTGCCTCATATAGCACCTGCCTGCCTCATACAGCAGGTCTGGTTCACCTGCCTTGCCTCATATAGCACCTGCCTGCCTCATATAGCACCTGCCTGCCTCATACAGCAGGTCTGGTTCACCTTCCTGCCTCATATAGCACCTGCCTGCCTCATATAGCACCTGCCTATCTCATACAGCAGGTCTGGTTCACCTGCCTGCCTCATACATCAGGTCTGGTTCACCTGCCTGCCTCATACAGCAGGTCTGGTTCACCTACCTGCCTCATACAGCAGGTCTGGTTCACCTGCCTGCCTCATATAGCACCTGCCTGCCTCATACAGCAGGTCTGGTTCACCTACCTGCCTCATACAGCAGGTCTGGTTCACCTGCCTGCCTCATACAGCAGGTCTGGTTCACCTGCCTGCCTCATACAGCAGGTCTGGTTCACCTGCCTGCCTCATACAGCAGGTCTGGTTCACCTGCCTGCCTCATACAGCAGGTCTGGTTCACCTGCCTGCCTCATACAGCAGGTCTGGTTCACCTGCCCTCATACAGCAGGTCTGGTTCACCTGCCTATCTCATACAGCAGGTCTGGTTCACCTGCCTGCCTCATACAGCGGGTCTAGTTCACCTGTCTGCCTCATACAGCAGGTCTGGTTCACCTGCCTGCCTCATACAGCAGGTCTGGTTCACCTGCCTATCTCATACAGCAGGTCTGGTTCACCTGCCTATCTCATACAGCAGGTCTGGTTCACCTGCCTATCTCATACAGCAGGTCTGGTTCACCTGCCTATCTCATACAACAGGTATGGTTCACCTGCCTGTCTCATACAGCAAGCCTAGCTCACCTGCCTGCCTCATACAGTAGGCCTAGCTCACCTGCCTGTCTCATACAGTAGGCCTGACTCGCCAATCTGTCTCATTAATTTAAATAACTTTCTTCTTGCCGCGGTCCATCAGAGTTGGAGCGCCTCTTACTGGTGGAGGTCTTGGGGTTAAGCGGTTACTGCAGGGTATTCAATGCACACGTGTTTTACCTGTGTCTGGTTCCGAGGGCTTTTTCATTTTTACAGCCCAGCTTTTAACCAGGTTGTTACTGCTAGCAATCTGCCGGTCCACATAGCCATCACAACTTGGTTGATCTGGCACTGCACAGAGATAGTGATCCAGTTTTATCTTGAAGACTCCACACTTGCTGTAGCAAGGCAATATAGATTCTGGCGAGTGCTGGTAGCAGGTTGAATAGTCTTGGACCACGATTGTTGATACACTTCTCTTATTGTAAACATGACGCCAATATTTTTTCACTATTTTGCACTTCCTTCCAAACCTCTCACTCCAGTGTGTTGTTACGATGGGGAGTCGATGTGGGACCAGGCCCCTCCAATATCTTCTCTGCTCCAGTGTGTTTATTCCAAGTATTTTGAGGCGTTCCCAATATTTCCAATGATTTAATAGCTGTATGTGCACTCAAGACTGTGTAATGCATGCACGCTAACACAGTGAGTGCAAACCACTACAAATGTGCACTCAAAAACGCAAACATTCTAAAACAAATCATTAAAGACAAGAGACCAGAAACGACTAATATTAGTCAAAGTAATTTAAGTGGTGGGGTCAGGAACGAAGACTTGACTCCCCTCCCCTTTAAAAACAACTCGGTCAATACCAAAGGCCATAAACCAGTGATACTGGTTCAAGTAGTATCAACAGCGAAGTGCGAAGCCGAGACTCGACCCCCCACAAATGTAAATTGGGAAGTACAGGAATATTTGACAGAAAATAAAATAGCAGAAAGGTGCACCAAAGTGTAAATGTAAGTGTAAATGTAAGTGCCAGAAGACTTGCTGTAATTTTACGATATGGGAATGTTCACCCACGAGCGAGGCTCTCCTCTCCAGTATAGTAACGTCGTTACATGTCACGACAACATCCTCTCCAGTATAGTAACGTCGTTACATGTCACGACAACATCCTCTCCAGTATAGTAACGTCGTTACATGTCACGACAACATCCTCTCCAGTATAGTAACGTCGTTACATGTCACGACAACATCCTCTCCAGTATAGTAACGTCGTTACATGTCACGACAACATCCTCTCCAGTATAGTAACGTCGTTACATGTCACGACAACATCCTCTCCAGTATAGTAACGTCGTTACATGTCACGACAACATCCTCTCCAGTATAGTAACGTCGTTACATGTCACGACAACATCCTCTCCAGTATAGTAACGTCGTTACATGTCACGACAACATCCTCTCCAGTATAGTAACGTCGTTACATGTCACGACAACATCCTCTCCAGTATAGTAACGTCGTATCACAATCCAATAACTCGTTCATGTCAGAAAACTCTCAGTATAAACTCTTACATGTCGAAACTCTTCAGTATAGTACGCGTACATTACGACAACATCCTCTATATAGTAACGTCGTTACATGTCACGACAACATCCTCTCAGTATAGTAACGTCGTTACATGTCACGACAACATCCTCTCAGTATAGTAACTCGTTACATGTCCGCAACATCCTCTCCAGTATAGTAACGTCGTTCATGTGACAATCTCTCCAGTATAGTAACGTCGTTACATTCACACCATCCTCTCAGTATAGTAACGTCGTTACATGTCACGACAACATCCTCTCAGTATAGTAACGTCGTTACATGTCGACAACATCCTCAGTATAGTAACGTGTTATGTCACGACATCCTCAGTATAGTAACGTCGTTATGTCGACAACATCCTCTCAGTATAGTAACGTCGTTACATGTCCGACAACATCCTCTCGTATAGTAATCGTTCATGTCGACAACATCTCAGTAAGTAACGTCGTTCATGCGACAACATCTCAGTATAGTAACGTCGTTACATGTCCGACAACATCCTCAGTATAACGTCGTTATGCGACAACATCTCTCAGTATGTAACGTCGTTCATGTCACAACATCTCTCAGTATATAACGTCGTTACATGTCGACAACATCCTCTCAGTATGAACGTTTACATGCGACAACATCCTCGTATAGTAACGTCGTTACATGTCGACAACATCCTCTCAGTATAGTAACGTCGTTACATGTCACGACAACATCCTCAAGCGTCGTTACATGTCACAACATCCTCTCAGTATAGTAACGTCGTTACATGTCCGACAACATCTCTCAGTATAGTAACGTCGTTATGCGACAACATCTCTCAGTATAGTAACGTCGTTACAGAACATCTCCAGTATAGTAACGTGTTACATGTCGCTCCTCTCAGTATAGTAACGTCGTTACATGTCGACAACATCCTCAGTATGTAACGTCGTTACATGTCGACAACATCCTCTCAGTAAGTAACGTCGTTCATGTCGACAACATCCTCTCAGTATAGTAACGTCGTTACATGTCGACAACACTCTCATATGTACGTCGTTCATGTCGACAACATCTCCAGTATAGTAACGTCGTTACATTCAACATCCTCTCGTATAACTCGTTTTCGAAAATCTCTCGTATGTAACGTCGTTACTGCGAAACATCCTCTCAGTATAACGTCTTATGTCGCAACATCTCTCCATGTAACGTCGTTACATTACACAACATCTTCAAATAACGCGTTACATGTCGACAACACCGTATATAATCTTTGTCCACACCAGAACCGTTACATGCGAAACATCTCATTGAAGTTTACTGTCGCCCGTATAAACTCTTACGTGACCTCTCGTTCGTTTAATGACGACAAATCCCTCAGTATATAAGCTTCGTCACAACATCTCTCAGTGACGGTATCACCCTGTCACGACAACATCCTCTCCAGTATAGTAACGTCGTTACATGTCACGACAACATCCTCTCAGTATAGTAACGTCGTTACATGTCACGACAACATCCTCTCAGTATAGTAACGTCGTTACATGTCACGACAACATCCTCTCCAGTATAGTAACGTCGTTACATGTCACGACAACATCCTCTCCAGTATAGTAACGTCGTTACATGTACGACAACATCCTCTCAGTATAGTAACGTCGTTACATGTCACGACAACATCCTCTCCAGTATAGTAACGTCGTTACATGTCGACAACATCTCTCAGTATAGTAACGTCGTTACATGTCACGACAACATCCTCTCAGTATATAACGTCGTTACATGTCGACAACATCCTCTCAGTATAGTAACGTCGTTACATGTCACGACAACATCTCTCCAGTATAGTAACGTCGTTACATGTCACGACAACATCTCCAGTATAGTAACGTGTTCATGTCGACAATCTCTCAGTATAGTAACGTCGTTACATGTCACGACAACATCCTCTCAGTATAGTAACGTCGTTACATGTCACGACAACATCCTCTCCAGTATAGTAACGTCGTTACATGTCACGACAACATCCTCTCAGTATAGTAACTCGTTACATGTCGACAACATCCTCTCAGTATAGTAACGTCGTTACATGTCACGACAACATCCTCTCCAGATGATCTTAGCCGAAACACTTAGAAGTAACGTCGTTACATTCCGACAAATCTTCTAAACGTCTACTCCACAACTCCTCGATATAAGCGTTACATGTCACGAAACATCCTTCGTATAGTAATGTTACATGTCACGACAACATCCTCAGTATAGTAATCTTACATGCACGACAACATCCTCTCAGTTAGTAACGTCGTTACATGTCACGACAACATCCTCTCAGTATAGTAACGTCGTTACATGTCACGACAACATCCTCTCCAGTATAGTAACGTCGTTACATGTCACGACAACATCCTCTCCAGTATAGTAACGTCGTTACATGTCACGACAACATCCTCTCCAGTATAGTAACGTCGTTACATGTCACGACAACATCCTCTCCAGTATAGTAACGTCGTTACATGTCACGACAACATCCTCTCCAGTATAGTAACGTCGTTACATGTCACGACAACATCCTCTCCAGTATAGTAACGTCGTTACATGTCACGACAACATCCTCTCCAGTATAGTAACGTCGTTACATGTCACGACAACATCCTCTCCAGTATAGTAACGTCGTTACATGTCACGACAACATCCTCTCCAGTATAGTAACGTCGTTACATGTCACGACAACATCCTCTCAGTATAGTAACGTCGTTACATGTCACGACAACATCCTCTCCAGTATAGTAACGTCGTTACATGTCACGACAACATCCTCTCCAGTATAGTAACGTCGTTACATGTCACGACAACATCCTCTCCAGTATAGTAACGTCGTTACATGTCACGACAACATCCTCTCCAGTATAGTAACATCGTTACATGTCACGACAACATCCTCTCCAGTATAGTAACGTCGTTACATGTCACGACAATCTTATCATCGTCCCCAGATGGATGGACATTGTAGACCTGATGGAACACTTAACCAAGTAGCCTCGTCTACCCAGTTCACTCTGGGAACACAATCTTCCTAAACGTCTACTCCACAACTCCGACGATCACACTAAAGCTTCAGGTCTATCGAAAACCCACTAATAACAACTATTCGTTATATATGTTTCATTCTGACCACAACACACGAACTAAACGAGAATTAATAATAAAAAAATCTTTGTACACACAACATAAACAGCAACGTATACATAGACGAAAACGCGCCTACATTCACCAAGTTTTTCCAGAGGCCTGGTCACAGACCGGGCCGCGGGGGCGTTGACCCCCGGAACTCTCTACAGATACTCTACAGAACTGCAGTTCCCTTCATAATTTCTCAGTGCGTATAAGATGAGAACTTGGCACATAATCAACACACCAAGTACTGAAACCACTTGTGAAACTTTTACCAGACTCCCCAACAGTGTGTGGCTGAGAGCGTAACCAAGAGCCTCTCGTAATACTGAGAGCAGCAATAGCCAATATCACTACACCACCAAAGACTTAACCACAACCATGACTGCTATAAGAAGAATGTCAAGATATTCTCCGTAGCTCTCTGGGTCACCTATATAAGTGTGTTTCCATGTCTGTATTGCATGTGACTTACACTAATGAGCCATTGACTTTACCATAGTTTACGATTCATCTGCAAACCTGAACTGAGATTCTTTTCATATCTTCCAGAGGAATGGTTCAACAAACACTGGTTATACCAGACTAATGGTTCAAGAAACACTGGTGGTTATAAGGGAGTGGTTCAAGAAACACTGGTGGTTATTCGGGAGTGGTTCAAGAAACTGATGGTTTTACGATAGTGGTTCAAGAAACACTGGTGGTTGCAGGTGTCTCGCTCACACCTCCCTACTGGAGCTGATGTACCACCTTGTCTAGCAGGATATTTTAGCATTGATTACTTTCCTTTGTTTAACTAATGCTTCAGAAGCCGTCGAGTAAGATCGTGTCAGGCATGGAGGTGAGGGCTGGGGCGAGAGTTGGAGGGCTGGGGCGAGAGTTGGAGGGCTGGGGCGAGAGTTGGAGGGCTGGGGCGAGAGTTGGAGGGCTGGGGAGAGAGTTGGAGGGCTGGGGCGAGAGTTGGAGGGTTGAGGGCGAGAGTTGGAGGGCTGGGGCGAGAGTTGGAGGGCTGGGGCGAGAGTTGGAGGGCTGGGGCGAGAGTTGGAGGGCTGGGGCGAGAGTTGGAGGGCTGGGGCGAGAGTTGGAGGGCTGGTGCGAGAGTTGGAGGGCTGGGGCGAGAGTTGGAGGGCTGGGGCGAGAGTTGGAGCTCTGGGAGGCGAGAGTTGGATGGCTGGGGCGAGAGTTGGATGGCTGGGGCGAGAGTTGGAGGGCTGGGGCGAGAGTTGGAGGGCTGGGGCGAGAGTTGGAGGGCTGGGGCGAGAGTTGGAGGGCTGGGGCGAGAGTTGGAGCTCTGGGAGGCGAGAGTTGGATAGCTGGGGCGAGAGTTGGATGGCTGGGGCGAGAGTTGGATAGCTGGGGCGAGAGTTGGAGGGCTCGGGCGAGAGTTGGAGGGCTGGGGCGAGAGTTGGAGGGCTGGGAGGCGAGAGTTGGAGGGCTGGGAGGCGAGAGTTGGAGCTCTGGGAGGCGAGAGTTGGAGGGCTGGGGCGAGAGTTGGAGGGCTGGGGCGAGAGTTGGAGGGCTCGGGCGAGAGTTGGAGCTCTGGGAGGCGAGAGTTGGAGGGCTGGGGCGAGAGTTGGAGCTTTGGGAGGCGAGAGTTGGAGCTCTGGGAGGCGAGAGTTGGAGGGTTGAGGGCGAGAGTTGGAGCTCTGGGAGGCGAGAGTTGGAGGGTTGAGGGCGAGAGTTGGAGGGTTGAGGGCGAGAGTTGGAGCTCTGGGGGCGAGAGTTGGAGGGTTGGGGCGAGAGTTGGAGCTCTGGGAGGCGAGAGTTGGAGGGTTGAGGGCGAGAGTTGGAGCTCTGGGAGGCGAGATTGGAGGGTTGAGGGCGAGAGTTGGAGGGTTGAGGGCGAGAGTTGGAGCTCTGGGGGCGAGAGTTGGAGGGTTGAGGGCGAGAGTTGGAGCTCTGGGAGGCGAAGTTGGAGCTCTGGGAGGCGAGAGTTGGAGCTCTGGGAGGCGAGAGTTGGAGCTCTGGGAGGCGAGAGTTGGAGCTCTGGGAGGCGAGAGTTGGAGGGTTGAGGGCGAGAGTTGGAGGGTTGAGGGCGAGAGTTGGAGCTCTGGGGGGCGAGAGTTGGAGGGTTGATGGCGAGAGTTGGAGGGCTGGGGTTCGAGAGTTGGAGGGCTGGGGCGAGAGTTGGAGCTCTGGGAGGCGAGAGTTGGAAAGCTGGGGGCGAGAGTTGGAGGGTTGAGGGCGAGAGTTGGAGGGCTGGGGCGAGAGTTGGAGCTCTGGGAGGCGAGAGTTGGAGGGCTGGGGCGAGAGTTGGAGCTCTGGGAGGCGAGAGTTGGAGGGCTGGGGGCGAGAGTTGGAGGGTTGAGGGCGAGAGTTGGAGGGCTGGGGGGCGAGATTTGGAGGGCTGGGGGCGAGAGCTGGAGGGTTGATGGCGAGAGTTGGATGGTTGAGGGCGAGAGATGGAAAGTTGATGGTGAGAGTTGGAGGGTTGGAGTGCAGAGAATTGCAGTGAAATGGGTTGAAATGAGGTGTGCAATTATAGGAAATAAGTTAAATACACCCATAACTGATAGTGCTGTAGTAGGAGGATAGGGTCATTATCTACACCTGGAAAGTCCTTGAGGGACTGGTCCCAAATCTGCACAAAGAAATCACTCCCTATGAAAGCAAAAGACAGGGCAGACGGTACAATATACCTCCAATGAAAAGTAGGGGCGCCATTAGTACACTAAGAGAAAACACAGTAAGTGTCAGGGGCCCAAGACTGTTTAACAGCCTCCCACCAGGCATAAGGGGAATTACCAATAGACCCCTGGCTGCCTTCAAGAGGGAGCTGTTAAAATACCTAAAGTCAGTACCTGACCAGCTGGGCTGTGATTCGTACGTTTGACTACCTGCGGCCAGCAGTAACAGCCTGGTTGATCAGGCCCTAATCTACCATGAGGCCTGGTCAAGAACTGGGCCGAGGGCGCGCTGACCCCGGAACACCCTCCAGGTAGACATCAATGACACTTAAAAATGCCTCAGAGGTGAATAAGAAAAAAGAGTGAAACATTTGGTAACATTAAAAGAATTGGAAACACTTGATTGTACCAATGATATAAAAGGAGTGTCTAGTTGATGAGATGGCAGTGAGTTGCAAGCACTGATGAAGTACTGGAGGTTAACTACACATTACATCAAAGTTCGTACCCCACCTCCAAGGAAAACAGTGAAATGTATTTTTTATATAACAATTTTAGTTTGCACCAAAGGTACCATAACACAGTGGCTTAACCTAAACTTGCTAAAAATTATATACATAATATAAAACTATTCAATTTACATAAGCTAAGAATATGAATAATTAGTTAACTAATAAGACACACGTGTTTCTGCCTCAAGGTAAATGACCTTGTATTCCACAGCAGTGAAGGATCAGTACTGGGACCTACACTGTACCTTGTATTCCACAGCAGTGAAGGATCAGTACTGGGACCTACACTGTACCTTGTATTCCACAGCAGTGAAGGATCAGTACTGGGACCTACACTGTACCTTGTATTCCACAGCAGTGAAGGATCAGTACTGGGACCTACACTGTACCTTGTATTCCACAGCAGTGAAGGATCAGTACTGGGACCTACACTGTACCTTGTATTCCACAGCAGTGAAGGATAAGTACTGGGACCTACACTGTACCTTGTATTCCACAGCAGTGAAGGATCAGTACTGGGACCTACACTGTACCTTGTATTCCACCGCAGTGAAGGATAAGTACTGGGACCTACACTGTACTTTGTATTCCACAGCAGTGAAGAATCAGTACTGGGACCTACACTGTACCTTGTATTCCACCGCAGTGAAGGATAAGTACTGGGACCTACACTGTACCTTGTATTCCACAGCAGTGAAGGATCAGTACTGGGACCTACACTGTACCTTGTATTCCACCGCAGTGAAGGATAAGTACTGGGACCTACACTGTACCTTGTATTCCACAGCAGTGAAGGATCAGTACTGGGACCTACACTGTACCTTGTATTCCACAGCAGTGAAGGATCAGTACTGGGACCTACACTGTACCTTGTATTCCACCGCAGTGAAGGATAAGTACTGGGACCTACACTGTACCTTGTATTCCACAGCAGTGAAGGATCAGTACTGGGACCTACACTGTACCTTGTATTCCACCGCAGTGAAGGATAAGTACTGGGACCTACACTGTACCTTGTATTCCACAGCAGTGAAGGATCAGTACTGGGACCTACACTGTACCTTGTATTCCACCGCAGTGAAGGATAAGTACTGGGACCTACACTGTACCTTGTATTCCACAGCAGTGAAGGATCAGTACTGGGACCTACACTGTACCTTGTATTCCACAGCAGTGAAGGATCAGTACTAGGACCTACACTGTACCTTGTATTCCACAGCAGTGAAGGATCAGTACTGGGACCTACACTGTACCTTGTATTCCACAGCAGTGAAGGATCAGTACTGGGACCTACACTGTACCTTGTATTCCACAGCAGTGAAGATGAGAGTGGGAGAGAGAGTAGACAGAAAAAAACTTATCACATGAGAGGTTCCACTCAAGGAGTCAAATAACAAATGATTTGTTGTCCGTTAATGGTTCTGTTAACAGGTATGTGGAGACCACAGCACCCGCGGTCTGGTCTCAGACCACTCTTCCAAAATTCAAGAGAATGTGTTTCAGGAATAACCAGTATTACGCCGGGTCACCATCTGGAAAAGACCCGGGCCAGGACAAGACGGGCGAACCTACTACAATACAATCAGTATTAAGAAACACAGAGGAAAGCAGTGTAAGGTTTACCTGCCATTTTACGAGTTCTTGAACCAGGAAAAACAGGTAATCCTACCAGAGTGCAAAACACTCGACAGACTTCCGTTTTAACTTTCTGTGACATGGGAAGGAAAATGCTTCAACAACTTCCGGAAGAAACTTCAAAAATTTTCCCAGAAATTATTTTTTATTCTAAAGGATTTTTTTTTACCACATCAACCGTTTCGAAACAGTGTGACCCAGAGAAGAAAACGCATTGCACTTTGCTCTTCCAATAGCCGTCTTGCCAGAAGTGCGCAGACATCACAGTTCAAATGACTTTCCATACTGCAACATCCCCACCCATCATTCAGGTTGTAGGCACCCTACTTCCCAGGTTGTAGGCACCCTACTTCCCAGGTTGTAGGCACCCTACTTCCCAGGTTGTAGGCACCCTACTTCCCAGGTTGTAGGCACCCTACTTCCCAGGTTGTAGGCACCCTACTTCCCATGTTGTAGGCACCCTACTTCCCAGGTTGTAGGCACCCTACTTCCCATGTTGTAGGCACCCTACTTCCCAGGTTGTAGGCACCCTATTTCCCAGGTTGTAGGCACCCTACTTCCCAGGTTGTAGGCACCCTACTTCACAGGTTGTAGGCACCCTACTTCCCAGGTTGTAGGCACCCTGCTTCCCACCTCCAGCATTCAAGTCTGGCTAACCGGTAAGACTGAATTCCTTCATAAATATTACCTCGCTCACACTCCAACAGCATGTCAAACCCCCCAAAAATCACTTGTCTTCACTCACTGTGATTTAACACTCACACATGCCTGCTGCACGCTCAAAGCTACTGATTTAATTAATATATAATGTCTTACATTAGTGTCCTAACATCCATGCCATGAACCACACATGTGTTTAAATAATTTATTCTGCCCAAGTCAAATGTGTGTACAACATATGACTATGCAATAATTATTACTGTTATAATTATTATTATTATTATTATTATTATTATTATTATTATGTAATTATTATCACAAATACTGAGTGGAATATGTGGGTGAGAGGAGACAGTAGGTGGGAGGAGAGTAGCAGCAGGTTAGCTAGCGTACAAACCACTAACTTTCACTGTCATTGATGGAGTGTTTTAACCACACAAACACTACAATATTTATTTTAAAGCTAGAGAAATTCTGGGCTTTGTTAGGAGTGCATTGATCCTAGGGAGCGCGGATTGGCAGACCAGGGAGTGACGTCATGGTGCTCGTCGGGGATTGGCAATAAAAGTGGTGACGTCACGGATGTTGATGGTGATTGGTTGTGCTGGTGGTGACATCACGGAGGGTCCTAGTAGTTGGTTGGCCTGAGAGGGACCTAGCAACAGCAGCAGCAGCAGTGCTCACTGATCGATGACACTACCTCGTACTCTCTTCTTACTACAACAGTTAATAATGTACGGTATAGTGAGTATTTCTGGCGCCTCTGTGTGCTCAATAAGTCACAGTGATGACTTGATCTTTGACCCTTTCAGCTGTAAGTTTCCAAATGTGTTAAGGTTGCTAAAACTGGGATAGATAGGTAGGTGTGTGAGAGAGGGAGAGGGAGAGAGAGAGAGAGAGAGAGAGAGAGAGAGAGAGAGAGAGAGAGAGAGAGAGAGAGAGAGAGAGAGAGAATGAATGAATTACATAATGGTAGCTACAGAAGCAGAGTTATGCTCGTGGTATCATCTTCGAATTGTTCAACATATATATTTTTAAGTTACCAATGATTGTTCTCACCTCTTAAATCATTTCACTGGTCAACCACAATGCCAATATTTAGTTGGCTCCACTTTCCTTCAATTTGCCTCTGTTTTCCCAGCTCCAGGTACTAAGAAATCTTCATAAATTCCTCCATGTTCTTTTATGGCCTTATATACTGTTATCATGTCTTCTCTTTTCAATCTGTCAGACAACATGCGCGTATCTGTGATATACCTGTGGCCAGTTTCGAGTCTTCCTACTACTACAATCCGGACCTTTGCTGGTGCTTGCCTTTTCATGCAGACTGTTGCTATTGGCGGCTCGCTGGCCGACAACACACATCATTCACAGCCTGGTTGATCTGGCACTTACTTAGTAGATGTAGTGATTTAGTTTCATTTGACTTCTACACATGATTCGGCAGTATTTTTATCTGTTGGTAGCAGTGTGTTGAACAGTCTAGGGCCACGGATGTTGACATAACGGTCTCGTATCGTACCAATGGCGACCCTGCCTTTCACTGGGTTAATTTTTTCACTTCAGTACATTTACATAACCATGAAACACTCTCTCTCCTCCACTCCCGAGAGTACATATTCAATGTGGTGTTCCAGTAGTTTAAATGCTTTATTGGCTCTTATGCTTTATTGGCTCTTGTGCTTTATTGGCTCTTATGCTTTACTGGCTCCATCCCCTGCCATGGACGGAGCCGTCAACACTGGACAGTACTCTGGGCGAAAGTGATTTGAACTGCATCATCATTGGCAATATTTTTCTTGTTTTGAAAATTCTCACTTTCCACCCCATTATTTTTTGGGGTTTGCAACATTTTCCTTATTGCATTCTCTAAACGACAGGTCAGCTTACATCACCACACCCAGGTCTTTCACACGTTCTTTTCCCTCAATTTAATCATCCTGTGTTTTGTATACAATTCCTCTTTTGAGCTCCTCATTTTTCCTTCATATCTTAAGTACTGGAATTCGTCACCAGTGAACACCACGTTACTTTCTAGTACTCACTCTTACACTTTGCTTATATCCTCCTTCAATTTTTTTTGGTGTCTTCTACCGAGGTAACTTTAATGTTTATATTTGTATCATCCCCAAATGATAATACAAAGAGGTGGCGAGTGTTTTTATCTATTGTAATAATGCTGGGAGAATTACCGACAATATATTAGGTAAGAGGGCACAAGTGCAACTAATGTGACATTTTATTGTGGCAACGTTTCGCTCTCCAGGAGCATTGACAAGCCATTACAAGCAATACAGGGACACAGAGGGTATAAATAAGGATTAGAGTGAGGTGCAAAGCTCCTGGTGAGCGAAACGTTGCCACAATAATATGACACATTAGTTGCACATGCGTCCTTTTACCTAACGTTTTTATCAATGTCTGCTATGAGGATGAGAAACAGTCAAGGTGGCAGGACCGTACCTTGGGGCAATACAAACTCAATAACATATACGGAAGGTGAAATTGCAGATCTAGAGAATATACTGAAAACCTTCACTGCACGTATAAGTTCAGTCAAACACCTAAATTATTAGGAATATTAGAAGTCCCTTGACCAGTACTCCTTAGAATGTAGCCGAGAAAGTTGCATCTAATCAACACCTGGAAAATCCTAGAGGGAATGGTCCCAAATCTGCACACACAAATCACTCCCTATGAAAGCAAAAAGCTCCGCAAACAGTGCAAAACACTAATGAAAAGCAGTTGTTCCATGAGTACACTAAGAGACACCAGAGTAAGTATAAGGGACCCAAGATTATCCAACATAAGGGGTATTGCCAACAGACCCCTAGCTGTTTTTAAGAGGGAACCGGATTAGTTTCAAGTCAGTTCCTGATCAACCAGGATGTAGTTCATACGACGGACAGTGTACAGCCAGCAGGAACAGTCTGGCTGATCAAGTCTTGATCCACCAGAAAGCCTCGTCTGGGACCGGGCCGCAGGGGCGTTGACCCTTGCAAACATCCTTCAGGCATCAGCTGTCTTTCAGGTTCACCAAGGCAGACAGTGCAGGCGCTCACTCCCACATTTTTCAAACTTTTATGACACGTGAAGAAAAAACGAAGCCACAAACATAGTGACTTGACGAGCGTAGAAACATTGATCAGTGATGGCTGCCACTGCTGTTGCTAGGTACCCCGCCGTGACGTCACTAACTTCCTCCCAATCAACGCCGAGGGCTGTGACGTCACAAACCCAGCCAATCACCACCAGAACCAGTGACGTCACACAACCGCAACCAATCGCCGCCGAGCCCGTGATAGTCACAAATGGTACCAGCCAATGAACACTGGCTCAGGATCAACACACACACACACACACACACACACACACAACAATGGGACACAGTTGGAAGTTGAAGACTCAGATGAATCACAGGGATGTTAGGAAGTTAACTTTATTAACTTTATTAACACAGTTGAAGCTACACTCTAGCTACAGTGTAACACTGGTATACCTTTGATATACCTTTGAAGAGTTTCGAGAGTATCTACTCTCTGAGCCCGGCCATGGGCCAGTGTTAACTTTATTAACACAGTTGAAGCTACACTCCAGCTACAGTGTAACACTGGTGTTAACTTTATTAACCAAAAAGTTTACTACACTCTGCTACAGTGTAACACTGGTAGTGAAACTGTCGATCAACACATATACACACCACACACAGAACAACTGGGAACTTTAATTAACACAGATTGAATCACACTGGGAGTTACAGTTAAACTGTGTTAACTTTATTAACACAGTTGAAGCTACACTCCAGCTACAGTGTAACACTGGTTACTTTGATTACCTAACAGTTGAAGTACACTTCAGCACGTGTAACACTGGCAGTGTTAACTTTATTAACACAGTTGAAGCTACACTCCAGCTACAGTGTAACACTGGTGTTAACTTTATTAACACAGTTGAAGCTACACTCTAGCTACAGTGTAACACTGGTGTTAACTTTATTAACACAGTTGAAGCTACACTCCAGCTACAGTGTAACACTGGTGTTAACTTTATTAACACAGTTGAAGCTACACTCCAGCTACAGTGTAACACTGGTGTTAACCTTATTAACACAGTTGAAGCTACACTCCAGCTACAGTGTAACACTGATGTTAACTTTATTAACACAGTTGAAGCTACACTTCAGCTACAGTGTAACACTGGTGTTAACCTTATTAACACAGTTGAAGCTACACTCCAGCTACAGTGTAACACTGATGTTAACTTTATTAACACAGTTGAAGCTACACTCCAGCTACAGTGTAACACTGGTGTTAACTTTATTAACACAGTTGAAGCTACACTCCAGCTACAGTGTAACACTGGTGTTAACTTTATTAACACAGTTGAAGCTACACTCCAGCTACAGTGTAACACTGGTGTAACTTATTAACACAGTTGAAGCTACACTCCAGCTACAGTGTAACACTGGTGTTAACCTTATTAACACAGTTGAAGCTACACTCCAGCTACAGTGTAACACTGGTGTTAACTTTATTAACACAGTTGAAGCTACACTCCAGCTACAGTGTAACACTGGTGTTAACTTTATTAACACAGTTGAAGCTACACTCCAGCTACAGTGTAACACTGGTGTTAACTTTATTAACACAGTTGAAGCTACACTCCAGCTACAGTGTAACACTGGTGTTAACTTTATTAACACAGTTGAAGCTACACTCCAGCTACAGTGTAACACTGGTGTAACTTTATTAACACAGTTGAAGCTACACTCCAGCTACAGTGTAACACTGGTGTTAACTTTATTAAACAGTTGAAGCTACACTCAGCTACAGTGTAACACTGGTGTTAACTTTATTAACACAGTTGAAGCTACACTCCAGCTACAGTGTAACACTGGTGTTAACTTTATTAACACAATTGAAGCTACACTCCAACTACAGTGTAACACTGGTGTTAACTTTATTAACACAGTTGAAGCTACACTCCAGCTACAGTGTAACACTGCTGTTAACCTTATTAACACAGTTGAAGCTACACTCCAGCTACAGTGTAACACTGGTGTTAACTTTATTAACACAGTTGAAGCTACACTCCAGCTACAGTGTAACACTGGTGTTAACTTTATTAATACAGTTGAAGCTACACTCTAGCTACAGTGTAACACTGGTGTTAACCTTATTAACACAGTTGAAGCTACACTCCAGCTACAGTGTAACACTGGTGTTAACTTTATTAACAGTTGAAGCTACACTCCAGCTACAGTGTAACACTGGTGTTAACTTTATTAACACAGTTGAAGCTACACTCCAGCTACAGTGTAACACTGGTGTTAACTTTATTAACACAGTTGAAGCTACACTCCAGCTACAGTGTAACACAGGAATCCACAAAAGCTTAATTTAAATTATTTTCTCAATAATTTGTGCATAATGTATGTGAGTGTTGCCTCAAATACAGGTACATTACAGGCAGACCCTAGACTATTTACAGCATGTAATGAGGATAGGCAGTCATAAACATTTAAGTTGGCTATATTTTCACAGATGCAGACTTAGTCACTGCTATATTAAATAACAAGAATCACATACAACATACTAATGACATCTGTATGGCATAACACTTCTATAGATTTTGACTTTATTGCTTCATGAATAAAAAAAATGCGGATTTGACTGACAAAATGGTGGACACAGCTGCTTGAGTCACAGTAAACCTCCCCCTCCCTCCCCCCATCCCAACAATCCCGGCCAACTCTTGATCCCCCCTTCCCCCGCCCACCCTCTCCTCCACACACAAGCACAATATATGCCTGCCCGGGTACACAGTCTTTATTGAATGCAAACTTTCTTGACATTATGAACGCACAGGCAGACAGAAGCTTGGTAGACATCATCCAGGGAGGTGCTCCCATCCTGCCTTGCGACTCTCCACACATACCTTTACCTGTCATATATACCTTTGATGAATTTCGAGTTTTTCTACTTCTGGAGCCCGGCTCTGTACCAAGCTTGTCTGATGCTTGCCTGGTCAACCACCAGGTTGTTGCTGCCAGCGGCCCGCTGGCTCGCATCTTCATCACAGCCTGATTAATCTGGCACTTGGAGATGTACAGTTTTTTCTTGAAGACTTTTACACCAGTCCCAGAAGTGTTTCTGATATCTTCTGGTAAAATGTTGAATAATCTGGTACCACGGATGGTGATACAATGTTCTCTTAATGTGCCCACGGCGCCCCTACTTTTCACTGGGTTTATTTTACATTTCTTTCCATATGTCATCCTTCACTCTAGTATCTTATGGCAGTGTGAAGATTTAGGACCAGGCCCTCAAGTACTTTCCAGGTATATATTATCTTGTATCTCTCCTCCGCTCCAGTGAATACATATTTAGGACCTTGAGACGTTCCCAGTAATTTCAATGTTTTATTGGCTCTATGTTGGCCGTAAATGATCTCTGTATTTGTTCCAGCTCTGTTATCTCTCCTGCCCTGAACGAGGCCGTCAACAATGAATAATATACGAGAGCGCACACGCAGTTTGAATAGTGTCATTATTGGTATTATTTTTCTTGTTTTGAAAATCCATATTACGCATCTCTTGACATTTGCCTTATTGTGTTCTTTGAAAGGTCAACTGACATAATTACTCCCAGGTCTTTCACGTGTTTCATTTTATTTGATGATCCTCTTGGGTTTTGTATACAGTGTTCCTTATGAGTTCTTCATTGTTTCCACATCTAAGCAGCTGGAACTTATCATTACTGAACGTCATGTTCTCCACTCATCACTGGAAAACAATGATTATCAGTGTTTTCTACCCAGGTGACTTTCATGCTTATTTTAGTGTCATCTGCAAATGATGATACGAACCTGTGATGGGTGACTCACGAAATCGTAATGACGGATGGGATTAGAACTCATGGCAAGTGAGTGGTAAAACTTCAGGCCAGCGCGTAAAGCCACTGGGCCAGCTGGCTACAATAAGATTCATCCAACTAGGTATATTTTTTTCTGTGACGGGTGTTTTTATCTATGCCCGCTATAAATAATCAATGGTAGAGGCGCCAGGGCCATGCCTTGGGAAACTGAGCTTTTCACTTCGCTAATGTTGGGTTTTCTGTTTACTAATACTTTTTGTGTTCTGTCAAGAAATTGAAAATCCAGCAAGCATGAAGGGAGGCGCTACCTTCCTGTCATATGAGTACCTACAGGTTGGTAATAGCTTGGTAGGCAACAAGCACCCAGGGAAGTGCTTCCCTCCTGAGTGTGAGGCGGGAGACACCTTCACTGGTCTTGTCTCGTGAGCACAGAGGACGACACAGGTAAATCTTACAAACTTCTACTTACATTCAATATGCACTTATCTGCTCTTTAATGTATTTCTTATTAGGTGTTACTCCAGCAATTCCCAAGTTAGAAGTGGTGGTGTGAGGGCAGGCCGCAGGAGCCATCAACCATTAACACAACATTAAGAGGTAACTCACCATCACATGTCATCACACGACATCACACATCATCACACGTCACCATGATGGGTACTTACCTGCAAGAAGAGAAAATAAAACAATTACACAAAACAAGGACGATAAAATAAGGAAATAAGATATGAGTCACAATTAACTAAAACTTGAATAAAAACACTGTAGTGATTCACTATTAATAATAATGTACGTTACTCTTCATGGCTAAGTTATTCTTAATGTGGTGGAGGGCGGTAAGTTTCTGGTTGTGTGGTGGAGCTCTAGAGCACCCTCAGTCTGCAGCTGTGTGGTGGAGTGCTAGAGCACCCTCAGTCTGCAGCTGTGTGGTGGAGTGCTAGACTAGAGCACCCTCAATCTACAGCTGTGTGGTGGAGTGCTAGACTAGAGCACCCTAAGTCTGCAGATGTGTGGTGGAGTGCTAGACTAGAGCACCCTAAGTCTGCAGATGTGTGGTGGAGAGCTAGAGCACCATCAGTCTGCAGCTGTGTGGTGGAGTGGTAGACTAGAGCACCATCAGTCTGCAGCTGTGTGGTGGAGTGCTAGACTAGAGCACCCTCAGTCTGCAGCTGTGTGGTGGAGTGCTAGACTAGAGCACCCTAAGTCTGCAGATGTGTGGTGGAGTGCTAGAGCACCATCAGTCTGCAGCTGTGTGGTGGAGTGCTAGACTAGAGCACCCTAAGTCTGCAGATGTGTGGTGGAGTGCTAGAGCACCATCAGTCTACAGCTGTGTGGTGGAGTGCTAGACTAGAGCACCCTAAGTCTGCAGATGTGTGGTGGAGTGCTAGAGCACCATCAGTCTGCAGCTGTGTGGTGGAGTGGTAGACTAGAGCACCATCAGTCTGCAGCTGTGTGGTGGAGTGCTAGACTAGAGCACCCTCAGTCTGCAGCTGTGTGGTGGAGTGCTAGACTAGAGCACCCTAAGTCTGCAGATGTGTGGTGGAGTGCTAGAGCACCATCAGTCTACAGCTGTGTGGTGGAGTGCTAGACTAGAGCACCCTAAATAACAAAAAAGGCACAATACCGTGACTGGAACAATACACACACAACCCGCACATATAAAAGAGAGGAGCTTACGACGACGTTTCGGCCCGACTTGGACCATTTACAAAGTCACACTAACACACAGAGACAGAGGAAGGGTATTTATAGGCAGGCAGACAGGGGAGGGTACAAGAGAGTGGGGAAATGTAGGAGTAGTGGTAGTAGTGGTAGTAGTAAAGGTAGTAGTAAAGGTAGTAGAGTAGACAGTCATATGGGAAGGAGCACTGCTATGAGGCTAGCGACCCGCAAGGGGTACGAGAGGAAGAAAAGCGAAAAATGAAGGAAAATACAAGGCAAAAGAAAGAACAGAAAGAAAGGAAAACCCAAGGAGAAAAAAGGAGAAGGGGGAAGATAAGACAGGGAAGGAATCAGGTTAAGTCACGGGTGTTTCTTTCTGTTCTTTCTTTTGCCTTGTATTTTCCTTCATTTTTTCGCTTTTCTTCCCTCTCGTACCCCCCTTGCGGGTCGCTAGCCTCATAGCAGTGCTCCTTCCCATATGACTGTCTACTCTACTACCTTACTACTACCTTACTACTACCACTACTACCACTACCCTACATTTCCCCACTCTCTTGTACCCTCCCTGTCTGCCTGCCTATAAATACCCTTCCTCTGTCTCTGTGTGTTAGTGTGACTTTGTAAATGGTCCAAGTCGGGCCGAAACGTCGTCGTAAGCTCCTCTCTTTTATATGTGCGGGTTGTGTGTGTATAGAGCACCCTAAGTCTGCAGATGTGTGGTGGAGTGCTAGAGCACCATCAGTCTGCAGCTGTGTGGTGGAGTGCTAGACTAGAGCACCCTCAGTCTGCAGCTGTGTGGTGGAGTGCTAGAGCACCATCAGTCTGCAGCTGTGTGATGGAGTGCTAGACTAGAGCACCCTCAGTCTGCAGCTGTGTGGTGGAGTGCTAGACTAGAGCACCCTCAGTCTGCAGCTGTGTGGTGAAGTGTTAGAGCACCCTAAGTCTGCAGCTGTGTGGTGGAGTGCTAGACTACAGCACCTTCAGTCTGCAGCTGTGTGGTGGAGTGCTAGACTAGAGCACCCTAAGTCTGCATCTGTGTGGTGGAGTGCTAGAGCACCATCAGTCTGCAGCTGTGTGGTGGAGTGCTAGACTAGAGCATCCTCACTCTGCAGCTGTGTGGTGGAGTGCTAGACTAGAGCACCCTCAGTCTGCAGCTGTGTGGTGGAGTGCTAGACTAGAGCACCCTAAGTCTGCAGCTGTGTGGTGGAGTGCTAGAGCACCCTCAGTCTGCAGCTGTGTGGTGGAGTGCTAGACTAGAGCACCCTCAATTTGCAGCTGTGTGGTGGAGTGCTAGACTAGAGCACCCTCAGTCTACAGCTGTGTGGTGGAGTGCTAGAGCACCCTAAGTCTGCAGCTGTGTGGCGGAGTGCTAGAGCACCCTCAGTCTGCAGCTGTGTGGTGGAGTGCTAGACTAGAGCACCCTCAGTCTGCAGCTGTGTGGTGGAGTGCTAGACTAGAGCACCCTCAGTCTGCAGCTGTGTGGTAGAATGCTAGACTAGAGCACCCTCAGTCTGCAGCTGTGTGGTGGAGTGCTAGACTAGAGCACCCTCAGTCTGCAGCTGTGTGGTGGAGTGCTAGACTAGAGCACCCTCAGTCTGCAGCTGTGTGGTGGAGTGCTAGACTAGAGCACCCTCAGTCTGCAGCTGTGTGGTGGAGTGCTAGACTAGAGCACCCTCAGTCTGCAGCTGTGTGGTGGAGTGCTAGACTAGACAGCCACCATCACTCTGCATCATGACCACCACCAGCACTAATCCCCGTAGCATCAACACAAGCAGCACCAATACCAGCACTAGCACCAGCAGTAACAGCAGCAGCACTAACACCAGCAAAAAAAGCACCAGCACCAATACCAGCATCACTAACACCAGTAGCACCAACATCAACACCAGCAGCACCAATACCAGCAGCACCAGCACCAGCACCATCAGTAACACCAATACCAGCAGCACATACACCATCAGCACCAACATCAGCAGCACCAACAACAGCAGCACCATCAACACCAGTAGCACCAACCCCAGTAGCACTAACCCCAGCAGCAACACCAGCAGTAGCAAAACCAGCAGCAACAACACCAGCATCAGCAACAACACCAGCATCAGCAACAACACCAGCAGCAGCAACAACACCAGCAGTAGCAACAACACCAGCAGCAGCAACAACACCAGCATCAGCAACAACACCAGCAACAGCAACAACACCAGCAGTAGCAACAACACCAGCAGCAGCAACAACACCAGCAGCAGCAACAACACCAGCAGTAGCAACAACACCAGCAGCAGCAACAACACCAGCATCAGCAACAACACCAGGAGCAACAACACCAGCAGCAGCAACACCAGCAGCAGCAACACCAGCAGCAGCAACAACAACACCAGCAGTAATAACAGCAGCAGCAACAACATCAGCAGCAACAACACCAGCAGCAGCAGCAAAACCAGCAGCAACAACACCAGCAGCAACAACACCAGCAACAGCAAAACCAGCAGCAACAATACCAGCAGCAACAACACCAGCAGCAGCAAAACCATCAGCAACAACAACAGCAGCAACAACACCAGCAGCAGCAACAACACCAGCAGCAGCAGCAGCAGCAACAACACCAGCAGGAACAACACCAGCAGCAGCAACAAACCACCAGCAAAAACACCAGCAGCACCAACATCAGCAGCACCAACACCAGCAGCACCAACACCACCAACATCAGAAGCACCATCAGTAGCACTGCCAACAGAAAACGCACCACCAGAACCATCATACCAGTTGTTGAACTTTCAAGAAAATCTTGTGACATGCTGCTGCTGCTGCTGCTGCTCAGCAGCAGCAGCAGCAGCAGCAGCAGCAACAGCAGCAGCAGCAGCAGCAGCAGCAGCAGCAGCAGCAGCAGCAGCAGCACCACCACCACCACGATATGTCCACACAGGCGTAAAGAGAATATATAAAACGTGCTGAAAAAATCTAACGAAGACAGATCTCGTAGCAATGGATTCAAACTGAAAATATAAGTTTGTAAAGAATATAGGAAAGAACTGGTGTAGTAATACAGTTGTAGATGAGCGGAACAAACTCCCGAGTAGTGTTATTGAAGCGGGAACCTTGCTTGGGTAGCTTTAAAAATAGGATGGAAAAGTACATGAGTGGGTGTGTGTTGGGCCTGTCTAGCATGGGCCAGTACAATATTATTGATGGCATACAATAACGACATGTTGATAAATAAAACATATTTCCATTCCTTGGATATTTTTATTGTCCAAGTTTTCTGTAACTTTTATTCTAAACAAGTGTTTAGCATGATCTACTTCCACTAGTGGGCCACGCTCACTTGTGATATCAACTCCAGCTGCTTCATCTCACCTCTACTCTAGTATATAAGGTCTGGCCGCTTTTCTATCTATACTTTAGGGACTGATTACCTCCCACTTAGGGTGACGGACTTAACACGTCAATACTACTACTGCTTTTCACGTGTATCCATCTGAGGAAACCTGCTGTACAAACGAAACGTTTCGGCAATAAAGATACCTAAGTGTTGCAAATATGTCTTATTTGTCACAGACCAGTAGGTCTCCGGCAGTGCTCCTCCCTATTTTCTTGTGTTACACACGTGACCTAAGATACGTGAGCAGCAGCACAATGTAACCCTCAGTGTGTTACACACATGGTTGACATCAGAACTTGAGTCCACACTTGGTAAGAATGCAGAACCTATGAGTCATCTCTACTCTCGCATGTTGCTGTGCAGGCAGCACAACGCTAAAGACCGAGATTCAACTTCTTGGACACTGCCCCAGAGCAAGATGACTGACCGAGGCTCGCTTCCACCGCCATGTTCTACGTGTACTTGTAGAAATAAAGATTATTATTATGTGCTTGTAAGATGTGAAGTGTTTGTTTTTAATACTAGACTGGGAGGTATTAACCTTGGTAATTGATACCGACAAACATTAGGACATATTTATTAGAAAACATTTCGGTTCTGTGACCCTGGTCCTGAGATCAAGAACCCAGGACTGAAACGTTTTCTAATATGTCCTTGAGTTCGCTCACGTGTCTTTTTTTTAAACCACTAGACTGGTTGCTCCGCTGGGATCCCTTTCAGCATTCTCCCTCCTTCCCATGGCAACACTAGACAGGTCCTCCGCTGAGCTATCCCAAACACTGGTTCATGCTTTAGTATCCCCTATACATTGGATGTTTCTCTGAGATTTCCTAAACATTGAAATACAGTTACGTTTTGGTCTGGTGGCTAAAGCTCTCGCTTCACACGGCGAGGGCCTGGGTTCGATTCCCAGCCAGGGCAGAAACATTGGGCGTGTTTCTTTACACCTGTTGTCTATGTTCCCCATCAGTAAAATGGGTACCTGGGTGTTAGTCGACTGGTGTGAGTCGCATCCTGGGACACTGACCTAATCTGCCCGAAATGCTCAGCATAACAAGGGACTTTCTATATAGTAGCATGTCACTGATGTCAGCTAGGACTGTATACCATGTACATGTACTTGTAGTAAATAAAGATATTATTATTATTATTATAAGTTCAAGTCAGTTCCTGATTAGCCGGGCTTTGGTGTCTAGGTTGAACCGAGTGCTGCTGGCACCAACAGCCTGATTTTTTTAAGGTCATTTAACCAGGACACTTGGTCTGAGACCGGGCTGCGGGGGCAGTGACCATCAGAATCAACTACATGTAGACCAACCTAACCTATTCTTGATAAAATAAAAATAAATGTACTTACATTTATTAATATTATTTGGGGCGGCAGGCTAAAGTATGAGGTGGGTAGCAGGGAGGGGAGGGGAGGGGAGGAGGGGTGGCAGGGAGGGGAGTAGTAGTGGCAGGGAAGGGAGGAGGGGTGGCAGGGAAGGGAGATGGGTTGGCCGGGAGTGGAGGAGGAGTGGCAGGGAGAGGAGTGGCAGGGAGAGAAGGGCTGGGAGAGGGGTTGGGTGGCAGAGAGAGGGGTTGGGTGGCATTGAGAGGGGTTGGGTTGCAGGGAGGGAAGGACTGGGTAGCACAGAGGGGATACCTTTACCTTTGACATACCTTTAATAAGTTCTGGCACCTGGCGAAGATACTTGTTCAGTCTCCTCTTGAAGGTTTCTACACTTGTCCCAGCAGTGTTTCTGATATCTTCTGGTAAGATGTTGAAAAGCCTGGGGCCACGGATGTTGATATAGTGATCTCTTATCGTGCCCACGGCACCCCTGTTTTTCACTGGGTTTCTTTTGCACTTTCCCACATCTCTCACTCCAGTATGTTGTTATGGCAGTTTGCAGATCTGGGACAAGGCATTCAAGTACTTTCCAGGTATATATTATCACGTATCTCTCTTTACTCCGCTCACGTGAGTACATATTTAGGACTTTAAGGGGTTCCCAGTAATTTAAATGTTTTACTGGCTTTATGCTGACCGTAAACGATCTCTATTCCAGCTCTGATATCTCTCCTATCCTGAACGGGACCTTCAGCACCGAGCAATATTCCAAACAAGAGAGCACAAGCGATTTGAAACGTGTCACTACTGGCACTATTTCCCTTGTTTTGAAAGTTCTCCTTATCCACCCCGCCATCCTCCTGGCTGTCGTGACATTGGTTCTATTGTGTTCTTTGAAAGAAAGTCAGCTGAAATAATTACTCCCAGGTTTTTCATGTGTTAATTTCGTTCTATTTGATGATCCTCTTGAGTTTTGTATGCAGTGTCCCTTATGAGTTCTTCATTCTTTCCATATCTAAGCAGCTAGAATTAATCACAACTATACGTCGTGTTGTTCTCCACTGCCCCTGCTTATATCTTCCTGTAATTTTTCAGTGTCTTACCGAGGTGACTTGTATGCTTATTTTAGTGTTATCTGAAAGTGATACAACACTGTGACGGGTGTTTCTACCTACGTTCGCTCGTTATGAGGTAAAGAAACAGTAGGTGTCAGGACAGAGCTTTGGTTTACTCAGCTTTTTACCTCGGTGATGCTGGATTCTGTTGTGTTTTCTACTACTACTATTCTTTGCATCCGTGTTTTAGAACTTGAAAATCCATATGCTTACCTTCCCCGTTATGCCTATGGTCCTCATTTTGTGTGCAATCACCCCATGATCGCATTTGTCAAATACCTTCGCAAATTGTTTATATCACATCTGTGTTTTAGTTTTCTTCCAATGACTCCGTAATTCTGTCATGGTGAAGGAGGATATTATGAAGATCATGCCCAAGAAAAACAGGTGGTGGGTCATCATGTGAATAAAACGTACCCCACATGACCAATATTAAGAGAAAACAGTCTGCTTTTCCTATTGCCAACCCTCTCCAATACCCCCAGTCTTTGAGCATTTGCCTGCATTATTACAGTATATAAAAATGGAGCATGGTTGGGAATGATTACTAGGCGATTTCAGTATTTTCTACTATAGCAAAAAGACGTACGTAATATACCTTTACCATACCTTTGAAGAGTTTCGAGTTTCTCTATTCTCTGAGCCCGGCCATGGGTCAGGCTCGTCTGGTGCTTGCCTGGTCAACCAGGCTGTTGCTGCTGGAGGCCCGCTGCCCCACATATCCGTCACAGCCTGGTTGATCTGGCACATGGTGAAGATACTTGTCCAGTTTCCTCTTGAAGGCTTCTACACTGGTTCCAGCCGTGTTTTGGATATCTTCTGGTAAGATGTTGAATAGTCTGAGACCCCGGATGTTGATACAGTGTTCCCTTATTGTTCCCACCGCATCCCTGCTCCTCACTGGGTTTATTTTACATTTCCTCCCATATCTCTCACTCCATTATGTTGTTATAGCAGTGTGCAGATTTGGGACCAGGCCCTCGAGTACTTTCCAGGTATATATTATCATATATCTCTCTCTCCTCCGCTCCAATGAGTACATGTTCAAAACTTGAAGGCGTTCCCAATAATTTAGATGTTTCACTGCCTCAATGTGAGCCGTAAACGATCTCTGTATTTGTTCCAGCTCTGATATTTCTCCTGCCCTGAACGGGGCCGTCAGCACTGAGCAGTATTCTAAGTGAGGGAGCACTAGCGATTTGAAGAGTGTCACCATCGGCATTATTTCCCTTGTTTTGAAGGTTCTCAATACCCACCCCGTCATCTTCCTGGCTGTTGTGATCTTTGTCTTGTTATGGTCTTTAAAAGAAAGATCTGCTGACATAATCACGCCCAAGTCCTTTACGTGTTTCTTTCGTTCTATGTGGTGACCCTCTTGAGTTTTGTATATAGTGTTCCTTTTGAGTTCTTCATTCTTTCCATACCTAAGCAGCTGAAACTTATCACCATTGAACGTCATGTTGTTCTCCACTGCCCACTGGAAGACCCTGCTTATGTCCTCCTGTAATTTTTCAGTGTCCTCTACAGTAGTGACTTTCATGCTTATTTTAGTGTCATCTGCAAATGATGATACAAAAGCGTGCTGGGTGTTTTTATCTATGTCTGCTATGAGGATGAGAAACAGCAGAGGTGCCAGAACAGTGTCTTGGGGCACTGAGCTTTTGACCTCGCTGATGCTGGATCTTGCCCTGTTCACTACTACTTTTTGTGTTCTGTGTGTTAGGAACTCGAAAATCCATCTGCCTACCTTCCCCGTAATGCCTATGGCCCTCATTTTGTGCGCTATCACTCCATGATCGCATTTGTCAAACGCCTTCGCAAAATCTGTGTAAATCACATCTGCGTTTTGGTCGTCTTCCAATGCCTCCGTAATTCTGTCATAATGGTTCAGCAACTGTGACAGGCATGATCGTCCCGCTCTAAAGCCATGCTGGTTCGGGTTATGTTGGTTGTGCTGGTCCATGAACTTTGTAATCTGGCGTCTCGTCACTCTTTCAAAGATTTTTATGATGTGAGAAGTGAGGACTACTGGTCTGTAATTTTTAGCTAGTGATCTACTACCTCCGTTATGCAAAGGAGCTATGTGTGCACTCTTTAAGGCCTCCGGTATTTCACCTAGACCTAAGCTCTTTCTCCAAAGAACACTAAGGGCTCTTGCTAATGGTACTTTGCACGTCTTTATAAATAGAGCATTTTTATAGAGAGTTTTTCCTAGTCCTTGGATCAAGATCCCTTTACCTGTATAAAAGTAATAACAGCATTTAAGTTACACAAACAATACAGGCACTAGAGGGCAAAATATGAAAAGTGCTAATATCAATTACAAGTAAATACATTGAAGAGGTAATGGCAATAACAGAAACCAGGGCATATTATAGGGAGCGCTAAATCCGCCTGTGAGGGAGCACAAATCCAATTCCCTAGATCAAGAGCCCCCTCACCAGCATCAAGGAACCTCCCTTAAGGGGAAACCAGGATATAGAATCCCTGGAACAACTTACTGAATACCAGATTAATGGATATAAATACTACGATAATGAGAATAAACGAGAAGGTAGGTACATCCTAATGGCGTACTGCCAACAAGGAGATAGGTGCATCCTAGTGGCGTACTGCCAACAACAAGGAGATAGGTGCATCCTAGTGGCGTACTGCCAACAACAAGGAGATAGGTGCAAATTTGTGGAGCTGCCAACAAGGAGGTAAGTAGGTGTTATGCTAGTGGCGTCTACCTGGAGGGTATTCCGGGGGTCACCGCCCCCGCGGCCCAGTCCACCACCAGGCCTCCCGGTAGATCTGGGCCTGATCACCCAGGCTGTTACTGCTGGGCGCTAAGAAAACACTCACACGGTAGAATAAGCTTCATTACTTTCTCAAGTTTACAATGCATGATTAAAAAGGGAATTAAATCTCTGCTATACACAGAAATGTCTTTGAAAGCTAACATTAGGTTATAAAAACCTAGTTAAGCAGTTTGAGATGGCAACGGGGGGGAAGGAGACGACGACGCCGCAGTAACAGCAAGAGTAGCAGCAACACCAGTACTGCAACAACAGTAGCAGCAACACCAGTACTGCAACAACAGTAGCAGCAACACCAGTACTGCAACAACAGTAGCAGCAACACCAGTACTGCAACAACAGTAGCAGCAACACCAGTACTGCAACAACAGTAGCAGCAACACCAGCACTGCAACAACAGTAGCAGCAACACCAGTACTGCAACAACAGTAGCAGCAACACCAGCACTGCAACAACAGTAGCAGCAAAACCAGAACTGCAACAGCAGTAGCAGCAACACCAGTACTGCAACAGCAGTAGCAGCAACACCTGTACTGCAACAACAGTAGCAGCAACACCAGTACTACAACAACAGTAGCAGCAACACCAGCACTGCAACACCAGTACTGCAACAACAGTAGCAGCAACACCAGCACTGCAACAACAGTAGCAGCAACACCAGTACTGCAACAGCAGTAGCAGCAACACCTGTACTGCAACAACAGTAGCAGCAACACCAGAACTGCAACAACAGTAGCAGCAACACCAGTACTACAACAGCAGTAGCAGCAACACCTGTACTGCAACAACAGTAACAGCAACACCAGTACTACAACAACAGTAGCAGCAACACCAGCACTGCAACACCAGTACTGCAACAACAGTAGCAGCAACACCAGCACTGCAACAACAGTAGCAGCAACACCAGCACTGCAACAACAGTAGCAGCAACACCTGTACTGCAACAACAGTATCAGCAACACAAGTACTGCAACAACAGTAGCAGCAACACCAGTACTGCAACAACAGTAGCAGCAACACCAGTACTGCAACAACAGTAGCAGCAACACTAGTACTGCAACAACAGTAGCAGCAACACCAGTACTGCAACAACAGTAGCAGCAACACCAGTACTGCAACAACAGTAGCAGCAACACCAGCACTGCAACAACAGTAGCAGCAACACCAGCACTGCAACAACAGTAGCAGCAACACCTGTACTGCAACAACAGTAGCAGCAACACAAGTACTGCAACAACAGTAGCAGCAACACCAGTACTGCAACAACAGTAGCAGCAACACCAGTACTGCAACAACAGTAGCAGCAACACCAGTACTGCAACAACAGTAGCAGCAACACCAGTACTGCAACAACAGTAGCAGCAACACTAGTACTGCAACAACAGTAGCAGCAACACCAGTACTGCAACAACAGTAGCAGCAACACCAGTACTGCAACAACAGTAGCAGCAACACCAGCACTGCAACAACAGTAGCAGCAACACCAGCACTGCAACAACAGTAGCAGCAACACCTGTACTGCAACAACAGTAGCAGCAACACAAGTACTGCAACAACAGTAGCAGCAACACCAGTACTGCAACAACAGTAGCAGCAACACCAGTACTGCAACAACAGTAGCAGCAACACTAGTACTGCAACAACAGTAGCAGCAACACCAGTACTGCAACAACAGTAGCAGCAACACCAGTACTGCAACAACAGTAGCAGCAACACCAGCAGAAGCAGCATGAGGGGAAGTCTGCCTATAAGTAAGAATCCTTCCTGTGGGTCAGCTGGCGAGGGTGAGGGGTGAAGGTTGTGTGTCAGCAGGGGTGAGTGATGACTACACCACCACCCACCTACCACTTCAACTCTCAATATAAAGGGGTGGGCGGGGGTGCGGGGAAATGAGTGGGTGGGTGGGTGGTCGGGTGGTGAACACGCATCTAACAACACAGCAAGGAGGTCATCGCCATCGGCAGGAGAGGCATTTAACAAATGTATCTCACAAATCTGTATAACGTTGAAAGTAGGCAAATGGATATTCAACTTTCTGACAAATAAAACAGATGAATGTTGCACAGAGGTAAAGTCAACATTAGCAAAGTAAACAGATCAGTACCTACCTACATGGAGGGTATTCCGGGGATCAACGCCCCCGCGGCCCCGTCCACCACCAGCCCTCCAAGTGGATCAGAGCCTGATCAACTGGGCTGTTACTACTGGCCGCACGTAGTCCAACGTACGAACCACAGCCCGGCTGATCCGGCACTGACTTTAAGTATCTATCCAGCTCCCTCTTGAAGGCAACCAGGGGTCTATTGGTAATTACCAATAAGGGCAATTATAATTGCCCTTATTCCTGGTGGAAGGCTGTTGAACAATCTTGGGCCTCGGACACTTAATGTGTTTTCTCTTAGTGTACCAATGGTGCCCCTACTTTTCATTGGGGGTATTTTGCACTGCCTGCCCAAGACACGTTTCTGGCGCCTTTATGGTTTCTAATCCTCACAGCGGACATAGATAAAAAAAAAAAACACTCGCTTCAGCTTCATATCATTTACAGACATCAAAAGAATGAAAATCACTTCGATAGAAGACACGAAAATACTGCAAGAAGACATAAGTAAAATTTTCTGGTGGGCAGTTGAGTATAACATGACGTTCAGTGGTGATAAGTTCCAGCTGATAAGATATGAAAAGGTGAAGAACTCAAAGGGACACTGTATACCAAATACAAGATCACCAAACAGAACGAAAGAAACATGTGAAAGACCTGGGTGTAATAATGTCGGCAGACTTTTCTTTTAAAGAAAGTTTATGACAAATGTCACAATTGCCAGGAAAATGACGGGGTGGATAATGAGAACTTTCAAAACAAGGCGACTATGGTAATGGTTATATAATTCAAATCACTTGTGCTCTCTCATTAAGAGTATTTGTGGCTCCATTCACAGCAGTAGCCAATAAAGCATATAGGTTACTAAGAATGCCCAGAGACCTAAATATGTATTCGCTTTAGCGGAGAAGAGATACATGATAATATATTCGTGGAAGGTGGTTGATGGCCTGGTCTAGCATAACGTACTGGAATGCGAAATAAGGGAGAAACTAAAATAAAACCCAGTGAAAAGCAGGGACACGATGGGCATATTAAGAAAAAATTGTATCATCACCCAGGGTCACAGACCAATGACCATCTTAGCAGAAGATATCAGAAACATCGCTGCAAGAAGTTTAATAGTCTTCAAGAGTAAACTCGACAAATACTTCCACCTAGAGCCAGATCTACCAGACTGTGATGGATATGTGGGCCAGCAGACTACCAGCAGCAACAGTCTGGATGAACAGAGAAACAGCAGATAAGCCTCTCGAAACCAATCAAAAGGTAAATAAAGATGAATATCAAAATGGTAAACAATACCGACAGGTTGGTAGGTAAGACAAATAGGCAACTTTATTCGGAAACGTGTCTCCTACACAGTAGGCTTCTTCAGTCGAGTACGTTTCAGAATAAGGTTGCCTAACTGTTGCCTATGTGTCTCACGTAAATATAGATATACACTGGCGGAATCTACGAGATATTACTATAAAACAGTATGATGTAGGCCCGTATAATGTAGCTTATCTGAGGTAACCTCACACCACCTGCATACTACAGTCTCTTGTTAATATAAGATTACCGTAGCTGATATATACTAGCATCATGGGTTTGGTCAATGAGGGCGTAGTGTGTTGTAGAGGTCTGAGCTTCCTCTACAACACAACCAGCAGCTACACCTGTCATCAGCCCACACTGCAACACCCACAACACTAACCACAGCTACACCTGTCACCAGCCCACACTGCAACACCCACAACACTAACCACAGCTACACCTGTCATCAGCCCACACTGCAACACCCACAACACTAACCACAGCTACACCTGTCATCCAGCCCACACTGCAACACCCACAACACTAACCACAGCTACACCTGTCATCAGCCCCACACTGCAACACCCACAACACTAACCACAGCTACACATGTCACCAGCCCACACTGCAACACCCACAACACTAACTACAGCTACATCTGTCATCAGCCCACACTGCAACACCCACAACACTAACTACAGCTACACCTGTCACCAGCCCACACTTACTGCAACACCCACAACATTAACCACAGCTACACCTGTCATCAGCCCACACTGCAACACCCACAACACTAACCACAGCTACACCTGACATCAGCCCACACTGCAACACCCACAACACTAACCACAGCTACCACTGTCATCAGCCCACACTGCAACACCCACAACACTAACCACAGCTACACCTGTCACCAGCCCACACTGCAACACCCACAACACTAACCACAGCTACACCTGTCATCAGCCCACACTGCAACACCCACAACACTAACCACAGCTACACCTGTCACCAGCTCACACTGCAACACCCACAACACTAACCACAGCTACACCTGTCATCAGCCCACACTGCAACACCCACAACACTAACCACAGCTACACCTGTCATCAGCCCACACTGCAACACCCACAACACTAACCACAGCTACACCTGTCACCAGCCCACACTTACTGCAACACCCACAACATTAACCACAGCTACACTGTCACAGCCCACACTGCAACACCCACAACACTAACTACAGCTACACCTGTCATCCAGCCCACACTGCAACACCCACAACACTAACTACAGCTACACTGTCACCAGCCCACACTTGCAACACCCACAACATTAACTACAGCTACACCTGTCATCAGCCCACACTGCAACACCCACAACACTAACCACAGCTACACCTGCATCAGCCCACACTGCAACACCCACAACACTTTAAACCACAGCTACCACTGTCATCAGCCCACACTGCAACACCCACAACACTAACCACAGACTACACCTGACACCAGCCCACACTGCAACACCCACAACACTAACCACAGCTACACCTGTCATCAGCCCACACTGCAACACCCACAACACTAACCACAGCTACACCTGTCACCAGCCCACACTGCAACACCCACAACACTAACCACAGCTACACCTGTCACCAGCCCACACTGCAACACCCACAACACTAACCACAGCTACACCTGTCATCAGCCCACACTGCAACACCCACAACACTAACCACAGCTACACCTGTCACCAGCCCACACTGCAACACCCACAACACTAACCACAGCTACACCTGTCATCAGCCACACTTACTGCAACACCCACAACACTAACCACAGCTACACCTGTCACCAGCCCACACTGCAACACCCACAACACTAACCACAGCTACACCTGTCATCAGCCCACACTGCAACACCCACAGCACTAACCACAGCTACACCTGTCACCAGCCCACACTTACTGCAACACCCACAACACTAACCACAGCTACACCTGTCATCAGCCCACACTGCAACACCCACAACACTAACCACAGCTACACCTGTCATCAGCCCACACTGCAACACCCACAACACTAACCACAGCTACACCTGTCACCAGCCCACACTTACTGCAACACCCACAACACTAACCACAGCTACACATGTCACCAGCCCACACTGCAACACCCACAACACTAACTACAGCTACACCTGTCACCAGCCCACACTTACTGCAACACCCACAACATTAACCACAGCTACACCTGTCATCAGCCCACACTGCAACACCCACAACACTAACCACAGCTACACCTGACATCAGCCCACACTGCAACACTCACAACACTAACCACAGCTACCACTGTCATCAGCCCACACTGCAACACCCACAACACTAACCACAGCTACACCTGTCACCAGCCCACACTTACTGCAACACCCACAACATTAACCACAGCTACACCTGTCACCAGCCCACACTGCAACACTCACAACACTAACCACAGCTACACCTGTCATCAGCCCACACTGCAACACCCACAACACTAACCACAGCTACACCTGTCATCAGCCCACACTGCAACACCCACAACACTAACCACAGCTACACCTGTTACCAGCCCACACTGCAACACCCACAACACTAACCACAGATACACCTGTCATCAGCCCACACTGCAACACCCACAACACTAACCACAGCTACACCTGTCAGCACTCAGAACCCCTCCACACTTACAGACTAACACTCCACAACACTAACCACAGCTACACCTGTTACCAGCCCACTTACTGCAACACTCCACAATACTAACCACGATACACCTGTCACCAGCCCACACTGCAACACCACAAAACAACCACAGCTACCTGTCCAGCCCACACTGCAACACCCACAAACTAACCACAGATCACCTGTCACCAGCCCACACTTTCAGCAACACCCACAACACTAACCACAGCTACACCTGTCACCAGCCCACACTTACAGCAACACCCACAACACTAACCACAGCTACACCTGTCACCAGCCCACACTTACAGCAACACCCACAACACTAACCACAGCTACACCTGTCACCAGCCCACACTTACTGCAACACCCACAACACTAACCACAGCTATACCTGTCACCAGCCCACACTTACTGCAACACCCACAACACTAACCACAGCTACACCTGTCACCAGCCCACACTTACTGCAACACCCACAACACTAACCACAGCTATACCTGTCACCAGCCCACACTTACTGCAACACCCACAACACTAACCACAGCTACACTGTTACCAGCCCACACTTACTGCAACACCCACAACACTAACCATCAGCATAGTACCATGTCACCTAGCCCACTTATGACACCCACAACACCTAACCACAGCTACATCCTTCACCAGCCCACACTTACTGAAAACAATCACCCACAACCACTCACCACACCATCCAGTAACACCATGCTCACACTTTAATATCTCACTTGTCAAATCAAAGATCCAGTCTGCACATCCAACCACATCTGTCAATATCAACTAGCATCCAACTCACACCCAACCAGCATCCACCTTCCTACCCAACCAGCATCCACGCTCACACCCACCAGCATCCACGCTCACACCAACCAGCATCCACGCTCACACCCACCAGCATCCACGCTCACACCCACCAGCATCCACGCTCACACCAACCAGCATCCACGCTCACACCAACCAGCATCCACGCTCACACCAACCAGCATCCACGCTCACACCCACCAGCATCCACGCTCACACCAACCAGCATCCACGCTCACACCCACCAGCATCCACGCTCACACCAACCAGCATCCACGCTCACACCAACCAGCATCCACGCTCACACCAACCAGCATCCACGCTCACACCCACCAGCATCCACGCTCACACCAACCAGCATCCACGCTCACACCCACCAGCATCCACGCTCACACCCACCAGCATCCACGCTCACACCCACCAGCATCCACGCTCACACCCACCAGCATCCACGCTCACACCCACCAGCATCCACGCTCACACCCACCAGCATCCACGCTCACACCCACCAGCATCCACGCTCACACCCACCAGCATCCACGCTCACACCCACCAGCATCCACGCTCACACCAACCAGCATCCACGCTCACACCCACCAGCATCCACGCTCACACCCACCACAATCCACGCCCACACCCACAAGCATCCACGCTCACACCCACCAGCATCCACGCCCACACCCACCAGCATCCACGCTCACATCCACCAGCATCCACGCCCACATCCACCAGCATCCACGCCCACACCCACCAGCATCCACGCTCACACCCACCAGAATCCACGCCCACACCCACCAGCATCCACGCCCACATCCACCAGCATCCACGCCCACACCCACCAGCATCCACGCTCACACCCACCAGAATCCACGCCCACACCCACCAGCATCCACGCCCACACCCACCAGCATCCACGCCCACATCCACTAGAATCCACGCCCACACCCATCAGCATACACGCCCACACCCACTAGCATCCACGCTCACAACCAATAGCATCCACGCCCACACCCACCAGCATCCACGTCCACACCCACCAGCATAAACGCCCACAACCACCAGCATCCACGTCCACAACAAGGAGCATCCACGCCCACCACCAACCACGCCCACAACCACCAGCACCTACGCCCACACCCACCAGCATCCACGTCCACAGACATCCACAGCATCCACGTCCAAGACAGCAAATGTAGTTCCAATTTTTAAAAAAGGAGACAGAAACGTAGCACTAAACTACAGACCAGTGTCACTGACATGTATAGTATGCAAGGTCATGGAGAAGATTATCAGGAGAAGAATGGTGGAGCACCTAGAAAGGAATGAGCTTATCAACGACGGCCAACACGGTTTCAGGGACGGGAAATCCTGTGTCACAAACCTACTGGAGTTCTATGACAGGGTGACAGCAGTAAGACAAGAGAGAGAGGGGTGGGTAGATTGCATATTCTTGGACTGTAAGAAGGCGTTTGACACAGTCCCACACAAGAGAGTAGTGCAGAAGCTGGAGGACCAGGCAGGGATAACAGGGAAGGCACTACAATGGATCAGGGAATACCTGTCAGTAAGACAGCAGCGAGTCATGGTCCGTGGCGAGGTGTCAGAGTGGGCGCCGGTGACGAGTGGGGTTCCACAGGGGTCAGTCCTAGGACCGGTGCTGTTTCTTGTATTTGTGAACGACATGACGGAAGGAATAGACTCCTAAGTGTCCCTGTTTGCAGATGATGTGAAATTGATGAGAAGAATTCAATCGGACGAGGACCAGGCAGAACTACAAAGGGATCTGGACAGGCTGCAAGCCTGGTCCAGCAATTGGCTCCTGGAGTTCAACCCCACCAAATGCAAAGTCATGAAGATCGGGGAAGGGCAAAAAAGACCGCAGACGGAGTACAGTCTAGGGGGCCAGAGACTACAAACCTCAATCAAGGAAAAAGATCTTGGGGTGAGTATAACACCAGGCACATCTCCTGAGGCGCACATCAACCAAATAACTGCTGCAGCATACGGGCGACTAGCAAACCTAAGAACAGCATTCCGACATCTTAATAAATAATCGTTCAGGACCCTGTACACTGTGTACGTTAGGCCCATACTGGAGTATGCAGCACCAGTTTGGAACCCACACCTAGCCAAGCACGTAAAGAAGCTAGAGAAAGTGCAAAGGTTTGCAACAAGACTAGTCCCGGAGCTAAGGGGTATGTCCTACGAGGAGAGGTTAACTGAAATCGACCTGACGACACTGGAGGACAGGAGAGATAGGGAAAACATGATAACGACATATAAAATACTGAGAGTAATTGACAAGGTTGACAGACAGAATGTTCCAGAGATGGGACACAGCAACAAGGGGACACAGTTGGAAGTTGAAGACTCAGATGAATCACAGGGATGTTAGGAAGTATTTCTTCAGTCACAGAGTGGTCGGGAAGTGGAATAGCTTGGGAAGCGATGAAGTGGAGGCAGGTTCCATACATAGCTTTAAGAAGAGGTATGATAAAGCTCATGGCGCAGGGAGAGTGACCCAGTAGCGGCCAGTGAAGAGGCGGGGCCAGGAGCTATGTCTCGACCCCTGCAACCACAACTAGGTGAGTACAACTAGGTGAGTACACCCACACCCACCAGCATCCACGCCCACAACTACCAGCATCTACGTTCACACTCACCAGCATCCACGCCCACACCCATCAGCTTCCACGCCCACGCTCACCACCATTTACACCCACACCCATCACCATTCACACCCACACCCATTCACACCCACGCCCACCACCATTTACACCCACACCCATCACCATCCACGCCCACACTCATCACCATCCACGCCCACACCAATCACCATCCACGCCCACACCCACCAGTAGCACCTAGACAATACCCACAAGAAGCACATGTCAAAAGACTCTTAATTAAGAGACTGTGACAAATGTGCGCTACACTAAAAGATAAGACAACGGTCGTCTAGATATGATAATATTCTCCAGTTGATCTTCCGAACAATAAGGAACTAATTAAAGATATCACAGGTAAGGTTCACATCACCAGATCACAACACAGCGGGGACCTACTGCGCCGCAAAACACTCTACAACAACATGTAGTGTTTACAGCCACTGACACACACAATACATGAACAACTATGCAACACTTCCCAGGAAACCTTCCTCGGTGCTCTTAATAAAAAAATTTCATACATATAATAAATACACTCTACATAACTTATGTCCTTTGAAGTCAAATAAATGAAGTGTTCAAACAAAATGAGAAAGCAGACGACTGTACGGAACTGATGTATTAGTATTATTATTATTTACAATACCAATATCAAACACAAGTACAAATAGCGCTAATATTAAACACGGCGAGAAGCCTAATACAAATAAATTATTATTATTATTATTATTATTATTATATGAAGCAGGAAGCCAGCGTGTGGGTTGTTTAGGACATTCACAAATAATAAGAAATAAACTCAGTCCTAAACAATATTGATGTTTGTTAAGTGGATCAACACCGTCTAACCTATGTCACTTTGACAGGGTTTTCATCAACTCAGTCCATCCTACGGGTAATCACACACTAGGATTTGATTCATGGAATTCTTACCTGAAAGATACCTGAAGGATGCTTCCGTTGACCAATGCCCCCGCGGCCCGGTCCCAAATCTAGCCTCTTGGCGGATTAAGGCCTGATTAAACAGACTGTTACTGCTTGCCGCAAGCAATGCAACGGTTGGTCAGGAACTGATTTGAGAAACTTGTCCAATTCCCTCTTGAAGACAACTAAAGGTGTGTTGGTGATTCCCCTTATGGTGATTCCCCTTATAGTGTAGGTACTGTGCACCGTCTGCCAGGTCTCTTGCTTCCCCATGGAGTAGTTCCGGTGTACAGGTCTGGGACCAGTTACTCCAGGGTTTTCCAGGTGTAAATTATGATGTACCTTTATCGCCACGTCCCATGGAATACAGTTGAGATGATTTCAGTAGTTCCCAGTAGTTTAGATGTTTTATTCGGTGTACATGGGTAGTGAAAGTTCTCTGTATATTTTTCAGCTCAACAATCTGGACTGCCTTGAAGGAAGGTGTTATCATACAGCAGTATTCCGTCCTGAAGACAACAAGTAACTAAGAGTATCATCAATGGATCAGCAACCTTTGTCTTGAAAGTTCTTGTTATCCAGCCTATCATTTTTGAAACTCTTAAAACTGAAGACGTAGCCACGAAGGCGGCAGCAGAGGGACGGCAACAATGTACCAATATAATAACGATATACAATACCGATAAGTAGATAAGTAAGACACACATGCAACAGTTAGGTGCCTTTATTCCGAAACGTTTCGTCTACACACTATGTTTCATCAGTTGAGTATCGAGGTGACAAATATGGGGACAGCAGAAGCAGTGGAAAGGTGAAGATAATGTGATCAGTCCATCAATCTTGAAGTAGTTTGAGATGGTCAGTCCCTCAGCCTGGAGATATGTTCAACTTCATGGTCTTGAACAATGTGAAGCTGAAGCATGAAAATGGAGCCTCAATATAAAGGCTCCATTCTCATGCTTGAGATTCATGATTAATGGACTAATCGCATCATCACCTCTCCTCTGTTTTTGTTCCTCTTTGTTTGCTTCCTGTGTACTCGACTAATGAAACCTAGTGTAGGTGAAACGACTTGGAATAAAGATGAATAACTGTCGCACATGTTTCTTATTATCTGCAGAAAAATGTAGACGAGAGCAAGGCAGAATTCAGAACGCAAGCTGACTCTCACACTTTGAAAGATACAGAAAAAAATAACTCTGGAATAAGACCAGGAAAATGACAGGATGGATTATGAAAACCTTCAAACAAGATATTGATTAATATTGAGAGTACTTTTCAAAACAATGGTTCTTTCACGACTTTAAAATTGTTTATTGTTCTGGCGGCGGCGGCAGCGGCAGCGGCGGCGGCGGCGGCGGCGGCAGCGGCGGCGGCGGCGGCGGCGGCGGCGAGCAGCAGCAGCAGCAGCAGCAGCAGCAGCAGCAGCAGCAGCAGCAGCAGCAGCAGCAGCAGCAGCAGCAGCAGCAGCAGCAGCAGCAGCAGCAGCAGCAGCGAGCAGCAGCAGCGCAGCAGCAGCAGCAGCAGCAGCAGCAGCAGCAGCAGCAGCAGCAGCAGCAGCAGCAGCAGCAGCAGCAGCAGCAGCAGCAGCAGCAGCAGCAGCAGCAGCAGCAGCAGCAGCAGCAGCAGCAGCAGCAGCAGCAGCAGCAGCAGCAGCAGCAGCAGCAGCGGCAGCAGCAGCGAGCAGCGGCAGCGCAGCAGCGGCAGCGCAGCGCAGCAGCAGCAGGCAGCAGCAGCAGCAGCAGCAGCAGCAGCAGCGCAGCAGCAGCGCGGCGAGCGCAGCAGCAGCGCAGCAGCAGCAGCAGCGCAGCAGCAGCAGCAGCGGCAGCGAGCAGCGCAGCGGCAGCAGCAGCAGCAGCAGCAGCAGCAGCAGCAGCAGCAGCAGCAGCAGCAGCAGCAGCAGCAGCAGCAGCGCAGCAGCAGCGCAGCAGCAGCGAGCAGCAGCAGCGCAGCGCAGCAGCAGCGGAGCAGCAGCAGCAGCGCAGCAGCAGCAGCAGCGCAGCAGCAGCAGCAGCAGCAGGCAGCGCAGCGCAGCAGCAGCGGCAGCAGCGGCGCGCGCAGCAGCAGCAGCGCAGCAGCAGCAGCAGCAGCAGCAGCAGCAGCGCGGCAGCAGCAGCAGCAGCAGCAGCGCGCAGCGCAGCGCGCAGCAGCGCAGCGCAGCGGCGCAGCAGCAGCGCAGCGCAGCAGCGCAGCGCGGCAGCGCGCGCAGCAGCGCAGCAGCAGCGCGCGCAGCAGCGCAGCAGCAGCAGCAGCGCAGCGCAGCGCAGCGGCAGCGCAGCAGCAGCAGCAGCGGCAGCAGCGCGCGGCGCAGCGCGCAGCGCAGCAGCGCGCAGCAGGCAGCAGCAGCAGCAGCAGCAGCAGCAGCAGCAGCAGCAGAGGTAACTCATGGTTGCTATGTGATAACGGGTCTTTTGTTTTGAGAGAACTCTTGCTAATACTTCAGAGATGACGACACTGCCTTTATTACGAAATAGCGATTAAAAATGATTCAAGACATTTACGTCGGTGCTGTTCAAGTTGTCATGTGTGTATCCGTTGTGTTCACTGAGAGGTGTTTCTATGCTTCGTGCTGAATCACTGTCGAATACCTTTCACGGCCTCCGCAAAGAACTGTACTAACACATACAGTCACTGGTTCAAAGTTCTTCACTTTGGACTGGGTCAGGTCTTTGATGGATGTACTGGTTGCGATGGCGACTCTAGTGTTGGCTTGGGTGAATACTTCGGAGAAGGTGAAGGCAACCTGACCGTTCGGAAAGATTATTATTATTTTGTTTAAAGTGTTAATGCATGGGAAATTAATAATTAATAGTGTTCTCTTCTTACAGTCGTTGATGAAAGAGGAAAGAAAGTGAAGCTCCGTGAAGGTTTAGCGTGCGCATGCACACTCGTAAAGGAACTCTGGACTACTAATTCGGTATGCTCTTAGGAAAAATGCGACGATCATGCCTTGCTTGGTCTTAGTATCCTGACTGGAACAGAAGTGTGTGAGACTGTTTATGTTTGTAAGGTTTTTGTAAACTTGGAATTTTAGGGTGTAATCTACTTTGTAAATAAAGACGGCGAGAAATAGTAACCTGTCATTAGACTCTTCTTCACCTGTGTACTGGATGGCCGGGTCAGTTATGTTGAGTCTTTTCTGTAGATTTTACACGTCAAAATGTTTGGGAGTTATTATGGAGACGTCGTTCACATAACGTAAACATGTGACGTTGTTGGGGACGATGTTGGAGAAGCGTACAGCTTCTTAGGTGTTCCACGTACAAGTTTGCTAAGACGGCGCTGATGGGAAGCCTTAACATAACAAAGCAGATAGTTGCCTGGTTGAAAACCTCACTGAGCAAAACACTGTGAGTGAACTTGCTATCAGAGCTAAGAAGTGTTCACTGGAGGGAAGAAGAGAAGAGCACAGAGACAGGTGGTGGCGTCGACCTTGACGAGGAAAGGACAGGATGCTGCTCAAAAGCTTCATCATAGCAGTAATATGAAGCACTCATGCTACAACCTAGTTTTATTTTATTTACTACTTTAATTTCCTTACCAGACTCCCAACGTTAATTCTTTAATGTTTCAAGTGAACTTACCTATACCATTCATTTCATTTTATGTTATAGATTAGGTAGGGGTTACATACACTTATATAAGCGTTTATTTAACCATATGTATAAGAAAATTAAGGAAAATGCTGCGATAAGTCTGATAAGGTTGTCGCTGAGTTAATCTAGTGAAAAAAAAAAAAAGCTTTGCATCGGTATCATTGGCTGCACTAGTATTAGTGACGGTGAGAATGGTTGCTAACACACACACACAGTAGTTGCTCAAAAACAACCACATTACCCACCCAAACCTCTCTCTTATCAAGCTGCCGAAAACATCAACCATATTTTTTTAACCACGCATATTGTATGAATAAATACCTACCTACTAAGTATACAGGTAGGTAAGTATTAATTATTCTATAGCGCTCCTAGTTGTTATTCTGTAGCGCTTGTGTGTGTCTTTGTACGTGCCATTAATGCAGTAGCAGCAGGTTTGTCTGTACTAGAGTACACCTGGTTATACACCGCACCAGAGTACACCTGGTTATACACCGCACCAGAGTACACCTGGTTATACACCGCACCAGAGTACACCTGGTTATACACCGCACCAGAGTACACCTGGTTATACACCGCACCAGAGTACACCTGGTTATACACCGCACCAGAGTACACCTGGTTATACACCGCACCAGAGTACACCTGGTTATACACTGCACCAGAGTACACCTGGTTATACACCGCACCAGAGTACACCTGGTTATACACCGCACCAGAGTACACCTGGTTATACACCGCACCAGAGTACACCTGGTTATACACCGCACCAGAGTACACCTGGTTATACATCGCACCCAGTGTCTCCAGTACCTGTCCTCATTTTAATGATTGTCAACACCATTTAGCCTCTCTTACCCTCCTCCCCATACACACACACATTTATATATAGAGATAATGTTTATATATATATATATATATATATATATATATATATATATATATATATATATATATATATATATATATATATATATATACATGTATATATGTGCAGCTTGGTCAGCTTGTACAATTCTCTTATAAAATGTCATGTTAACCATCACCACCTATCCAGTCTCCCTCACAATAATCCCTAGTCAAGTTACCCCAGTCTACACTTCTCAAGTAATTCCTTAACCCCATATAATCTGCAGTGAGAAAATTGGAGACGTTAACTTTCTTATCGTTACTAAGGTAATTCCATAACGTATTAAAATTAAGTGATTTGTCATTACTTTCTTCAAGATCTTCATTCACCTCAAGATTATTTATCAAATAATCTTCGTTTGCCAGAACCAAGTCCAGAAGGATATTTCCTTTAGATGGCTCGACACAAAATGTTTTTAAAAAATAGTCCTGGACCATTTCAAAAAGTCACTAGACTCTAGATTACCTGTCAAATTACTCCCAATGATATAGCTAAAGTTAAAATCTCTCATCAAGACTTCATTTTCTGTTTCTAGATGCTTCAACAAATTCATCCCAAAATAGTTTACCGTGGTCACTGTCGAAGCTTGGAGGAGTCTGTAAAATACATCTAAGATTAGTTTTTCACATCCTTCGAGAAATTGTAGCCAAACAGATTGTTTCCCTTCCACCTTTATATCGTTTCTGATGCAGCAGTTTAAAGTTTCTCTAATATACAGAGCAACTCCGCTCTCTTTCCTGTTGACTCTATCCACTATTAATGTTAAATAAATTATACCCCTGTATGTGGAATTCACCATATATGTCCCTATTTTTCAGACTGAACAAAACTTGATTCAATCCCAATGTTAGGATAAAATTATTCTACTGATGAAATACTTGATGCTTAGTTCAAAGAAATGGATTTCATAGTATCAGTAGTGAAAACGTAAACTTTTCCGCATGTCAAAAGAAGAGAGAAATTTTAAATAACAAAGGTCACTGATATACCTGTGTCCGGTTTCAAGTATTTTACTATCGTGGCAGAAGAGGCATGAGGCCAAGGTTCCTTGTTGCCTGCCTGGTCACCTGCACCCTGATCAAGGTTCCTTGTTGCCTGCCTGGTCACCTGCACCCTGATCAAGGTTCCTTGTTGCCTGCCTGGTCACCTGCACCCTGATCAAGGTTCCTTGTTGCCTGCCTGGTCACCTGCACCCTGATCGGGCACTTGGCGGAGCTACTGGTCCAGTTTCCTTTTGAAAAAATTTCTGTCAATATTCTTTATACCTGCTGGTACTGGTAGAAGGTTAAATAGTCTTGGACCACGGATGTTGACGTAGTGTTCTTTTGTTGGGCCCATGGCTTCCCTGATTTTCAGCGAGTCTATTTTACATTTCCATATCTCTCACTCCAGTGTGTAGACTTGGGACTAAGTCCGCAAGTATTTTCTGTGATATTATCAAGAACTCTTCGTGGTCCTGAGAGTACATTCCAAGGATACTGAAATGCCTCTTCTAATCGGTTTCAAATCTTCAAGCTGATGTATTTTATTTCGATTGGTCTTAGGCATCACAGCTGCCTAATTTTATTGAGCTAATTGTAATGGTTTCAGTATGACATTTTTTCAATGCTACTACTAATGGGCTTTAATCTTCAACAAAGATGTATTATGTTACTTTAAGGAACGCTCGGATTATTACAGTTCCTGGCCCTCTTAAAGATGCTACAACTCTAAGGCTTCTTGACGGTATTGATCTTCAGCTCCTGGATCTCTTGACAGAGTTGAGCTGCAGCTCGTTTGCCTCCTGAATATTTGAAGGTTCAACTGCTATGCTTCTTGCGTGGACTGAGGTAGAGAGGGCTGGGGTTACGGGATATGGGGGATACCGAAGCACATGTAGTAACTGATGAAGTTTCACTCTGGGAGGAGCTTCATCAAGTGTCGTATAATAAAGGCTTGCACAGCAACCGGTTCTCTTTGCTATACTTGACGGCAAAGTCGACCATTCAACGTGAGTGGCGACGCCCAATTGTTGCTCTTGGAAAAAACCTACAAAAATCTTATCTGACTCAGTAAAACCAAAAAGGATATGCAACAGGGAGGTAGGGAGAGGGGAGGGAGGTAGGGAGAGGGGAGGGAGGTAGGGAGAGGGGAGGGAGGTAGGGAGAGGGGAGGGAGGTAGGGAGAGGGGAGGGAGGTAGGAAGAGGGGAGGGAGGTAGGGAGAGGGGAGGGAGGTAGGGAGAGGGGAGGGAGGTAGGGAGAGGGGAGGGAGGAACCAAAGAGCCACATGGCTCTGGTGAAATCTGTCTGTGATTGGCTGGATCATCGGGCGTCAGCTAGAATGTTTAGACACCAGCTGGGCCAGCTGACTGGATACTCTCCCACCTCAGACACCAGCAGGGCCAGCTGACTGGATACTCTCCCACCTCAGACACCAGCTGGGCCAGCTGACTGGATACTCTCCCACCTCAGACACCAGCTGGGCCAGCTGACTGGATACTCTCGCACCTCAGACACCAGCTGGGCCAGCCGACTGGATACTCTCCCACCTCAGACACCAGCTGGGCCAGCTGACTGGATACTCTCCCACCTTAGACACCAGCTGGGCCAGCTGACTGGATACTCTCCCACCTCAGACACCAGTTGGGCCAGCTGACTGGATACTCTCCCACCTCAGACACCAGCTGGGGCAGCTGACTGGATACTCTCCCACCTCAGACACCAGCTGGGCCAGCTGACTGGATACTCTCCCACCTCAGACACCAGCTGGGCCAGCTGACTGGATACTCTCCCACCTCAGACACCAGCTGGGCCAGCTGACTGGATACTCTCCCACCTCAGACACCAGCTGGGCCAGCTGACTGGATACTCTCCCACCTCAGACACCAGCTGGGCCAGCTGACTGGATACTCTCCCACCTCAGACACCAGCTGGGCCAGCTGACTGGATACTCTCCCACCTCAGACACCAGCTGGGCCAGCTGACTGGATACTCTCCCACCTCAGACACCAGCTGACTTCTTCATGTAAGTTAACAAACACAGGTAAATCATCATTTACTTTTTAGTATGTACAAAAACAGTAATATGGACACCTGGGCGACAGTGACACTCATAATGCTAGAAAAACATTAGTTACCGACACGTTAGACAACACCATAAAAGTCAGTTTTAAAATAAATGGTGGGCGCTTTTGCAGCCAGAAATTGCGAACTAGGCTCATTAAGCAGCAATAGTTTTGCCAGATAAGCCATGCTCTTTTTGAGTGAGTGTGTGTGTGTGTGTGTGTGTGTGTGTGTGTGCACTCACCTAGTTGTGGTTGCAGGGGTCGAGTCACAGCTCCTGGCCCCGCCTCTTCACTGGCCACTACTCGGTCACTCTACCCGCTCCATGAGCTTTAACATACCTCTCCTTAAAGCTATGTATGGATCCTGCCTCCACTACATCACTTCCCAGACTATTCCACTTCCTGACAACTCTGTGATTGAAGAAATGCGTCCTAACATCCCTGTGATTCATCTGAGTCTTCAACTTCTAACTGTGACCCCTTGATGCTGTGTCCCATCTCTGGAACATCATGTCTCTGTCCACCTTGTCCATTTCTCTCAGTATTTTATATGTCGTTATCATATCCCCCCTATCTCTCCTGTCTTTCAGTGTCGTCAGGTCGATTTCCCTTAACCTCTCCTCGTAGGACATACCCCTAAGCTCAGGGACTAGTCTTGTTGCAAACCTTTGCACTTTCTCTAGTTTCCTTACATGCTTGGCTAGGTGAGGGTTCCAAACTGGCGCTGCATACTCCAATATGGGCCTAACGTACACAGTGTACCGAGTCCAGAATGACTCCTTATTAAAATGAAGGAATGCTGTTCTTAGGTTTGCCAGGCGCCCGTATGTTGCAGCAGTTATTTGGTTGATGTGCGCCTCAGGAGATGTGCCTGGTGTTATACTCACCCCAATATCCTTTTCCTTGAGAGAGGGTTGTAGGTTCTGGCCCCATAGACTGTACTCCGTCTTCTGTTTCTTCTTTCATGACTTTGCACTTGGTGGACTACTCAAGGTGAATACTAGGCCCAGTCTCGCTGGTTCATCCTCTCCTCTCTCTCTCTGGTAGTGTCCCTTACGTGTTGGTACATGAAATTTTCCAGTACCACCTCCATCATCTTAGCCCTCCACGTTTCTTGGCCCCCATGTGGCTCAACGTTCTCCCAATTGATTTCCTTGTGGTTGAAGTCACCCATGATCAGTAGCTTTGCCCTGCTCGCATGAGCCCTTCTGGCCACTTCAGCCAGTGTGTCAACCATCGCTTTATTACTTTCATCATACTCTTGCCTTGGCCTCCTGCTGTTCTGTGGTGGGTTATACATCACTGCAATTACCACCTTGGGACCTCCAAACTGAAGTATTCCTACTATGTAATCTCTTGCTTCTCCTCTGTCTCCTATCTCCAGCTCATCAAAATCCCATCGGTTTTTGATCAGCAGTGCCACTCCTCCACCCCCTCTGTTCCCTGTCTTTCCTCAGGATCTGATATCCCGTTGGAAAGATGGTATCTGTTATCATACCTGTGAGCTTGGTTTCTGTGAGAGCTATTATGTCCGGTGATGCCTTCTTGACTCTTTCGTGCCACTCCTCCCACTTATTTGTTATTCCGTCAGCGTTAGTGTACCATACTTTCAGTTTCCTCTCCAACACTGTGTTTTGGGGTGTTGGGTGTTGGGGTGTTGGGTGGGGGCTGTGAGTGTGGATTGTGGTTTGTGTTGGGATAGCGTGATTGGTTGTGGGGATGGTTCTGTGTGTGCTTGCTCTTGTTGCTCTGCTGCCCTGCTCTGGTTGTCCTCTGCTGATTCTGTCCTTGTCTCTCCTCCTAGCTCCTTTCGCCTTTGTGTCCTCTCCCTCAGCTGCTGTTGTTCTGTCTCGGTCTAGGAACACCCTCTTGTATTCTGCCGATTCCTTCAACCGTGGTTTCTCTTGGAGGATCCTGTCCTGCCCTGTTTCTGTCCTGAAAATCAGCTTGAGCAGTCGTTTTCTCCCCTTCATGTACCCCCCTATTCTCTGAAAATTTACAATCTCGGACATGTCCTCTTTACCTATTACTGTGAGGATGTTCTCAATCTCCTTTCTTTCTGCCTGCCGTCTTTCACTCTGTGTCCTTCCCTCGCTCTCCTGCAGCCCATGAATAAACACTGACTTCACCCTCTCCTCCCCCCATTGCCTTTCCCTCTGTGACTCTGGTTCCTGTCTGTACATGGCTATTTTCTCCCTTATTTTTTTCCTGTAGCTCTTGGTGGCATGGTCGTGCCTCCGCATTTGACCTATCCCCCTCTCCACCTGCACCCAGCTGCTCTCCCCCTTCACTCCTTGGCCCTGCTTGGCTGATAGGACCTTAGCATAAGTTATATCTCCTTCCTTCCCATTGGGCCCCTCGTTCAGTAGGAGTGTAATAGCTTCAGATGCTGTGTCTTCTCTGGTCAATACCCCTGTAACCTGCTTCAGCCTGTTTACCTCATATTCTAGGACCCTTATCCTGGCTACTGCAGCTTCGACTTGTGACTCCCAAATCTTCTTCTCCTCCTCCAACCTCTTTTCCAATTTCACGGAAAGCTCTGTCTCCATTTTTGCAGAAAGCTCTCCTAGTTTTCTCTCCCACTCATGTTCCATCCTTTTTGCACTGGTCTTCCATCCATTCTTCCTTACCAGAACCATTCTCCTCTGGTCCCTGGGTCCTTCGAGTCCCCCTCTGACCTACCATTTTTTTTTTTCCTTTTTTTCTTTTTCTTCTTTTTTGGGGGGGGAGAGAGAGAAAAGGGAGAGGGGAAAGAGTGAGAGAGAGAAGGGAGAGGTAGAGGGGAAAGAGTGAGAGAGAGAAGGGAGAGAGAGAGAAGGGAGAGAGAGAAGGGATAGGGGAAAGAGAGATGGGGAGAGAGAGAAGAGATAGGGGAAAGAGTGAGAGAGAAGGGAAAGGTAGAGGGGAAAGAGAGTATGTGTGTGTGTGTGTGTGTGTGTTACTGACGTTAACTACAAGTAAGTAAATCTCAGATGAGCGATGGAATTCAGGTCTATTAGGTCAATTTAGTCTAAAAAGTTTTGGTGAAAAATAAATATATTAGTTGACCAGGATCCCTGGTTGGTGCCTCTAGTGTTCACTCTACATGAACGACTTAGATGCGCACATAAATACCTGCTCTGACGCTACAAAAACAGAGCAACAAATAAATTGTGAGAACACTAAGAGGGAGCTCCAGGATGACTTTGATATATTAATGTTGTGGTCTGAAAGTTGCTTGCTCAAGTTTTATGGCCACAAATATAAGGTCTTGAGCTTGGAAAAAAAACAAGAATAATAACGGCAATAATTACAACACTTACAACGTAATATTGAACTTAACAACACTGAATTCAAAAAAGTTTTAGGAGTTGTAGTTGGTAGAAAGTTGAAGGGAAGTAATCAGTTCAGTGATGTTTAAGCTAATGGTTCGCTAGTCTTATCAAGAAGTGCAAGTAATAAGACCCCAAGGTTGCACTGCAACTCTTTCTATGAATAATAAGACCATTTAAATTGTGATACACTTCTGGTCTTCACATTACACAATAAAAATAATCAGGAAAAAATGAGAGCAGCAAAGTTAATTCTAGCCATCGTTAAGAATATTACAACTAAAATAAGAGCACTAACTTTGGACTCTACATGACTGCTATATACACGAATAAAACGTCTTAAAAATGGAATATAATTATGTGTTTAAAATGCATTAAGAGAAAATTCGTAACAGAGGATGCGGAAGACAGTGTCAGGTAGCGTAACACCAGCACATAAACCTCCCTGGCACAGGTCACTAGCCATGTTACAGTGCCCAGCAAGGATTTAAATAATAAAGTTCATCCCAGAGAACGCGCTGTGCTGCTATGATTTCTTGAACACAATGTATGTGCAATAAGAGAATTAGTATTTCTAAGGTAATCATGGTAACTCCATCAAAATAATAGCACCTCTCACGTAAACATGATAACTTCTGCAAGACTACTAATACTTCTCACGCAAACATCACTCCTGCAAGACTACTAATACCTCTCACACAAACATCACTCCTGCAAGACTACTAATACCTCTCACACAAACATCACTCCTGCAAGACTACTAATACCTCTCACGCAAACATCACTCCTAAAAGACTACTAATACTTCTCACACAAACATCACTCCTGCAAGACTACTAATACCTCTCACGCAAACATCACTCCTGCAAAAGTACTACTACCTCTCAGGTAATCATGATCACTCCTGCAAGAGTACTATTACCTCTCAGGTTAACATGATCACTCCTGCAAGAATACTATTACCTCTCAGGTTAACATGATCACTCCTGCAAGAATACTATTACCTCTCAGGTTAACATGATCACTCCTGCAAGAGTACTATTACCTCTCAGGTTAACATGATCACTCCTGCAAGAATACTATTACCTCTCAGGTTAACATGATCACTCCTGCAAGAATACTATTACCTCTCAGGTTAACATGATCACTCCTGCAAGAGTACTATTACCTCTCAGGTTAACATGATCACTCCTGCAAGAATACTATTACCTCTCAGGTTAACATGATCACTCCTGCAAGAATACTATTACCTCTCAGGTTAACATGATCACTCCTGCAAGAGTACTATTACCTCTCAGGTTAACATGATCACTCCTGCAAGAGTACTATTACCTCTCAGGTTAACATGATCACTCCTGCAAGAATACTATTACCTCTCAGGTTAACATGATCACTCCTGCAAGAGTACTATTACCTCTCAGGTTAACATGATCACTCCTGCAAGAATACTATTACCTCTCAGGTTAACATGATCACTCCTGCAAGAATACTATTACCTCTCAGGTTAACATGATCACTCCTGCAAGAGTACTATTACCTCTCAGGTTAACATGATCACTCCTGCAAGAATACTATTACCTCTCAGGTTAACATGATCACTCCTGCAAGAATACTATTACCTCTCAGGTTAACATGATCACTCCTGCAAGAGTACTATTACCTCTCAGGTTAACATGATCACTCTTGCAAGAATACTATTACCTCTCAGGTAATCATGATCACTCCTGCAAGAATACTATTACCTCTCAGGTAATCATGATCACTCCTCCAAGAGTACTATTACCTCTCAGGTAATCATGATCACTCCTGCAAGAATACTATTACCTCTCAGGTAATCATGATCACTCCTGCAAGAATACTATTACCTCTCAGGTTAACATGATCACTCCTGCAAGAATACTATTACCTCTCAGGTTAACATGATCACTCCTGCAAGAATACTATTACCTCTCAGGTTAACATGATCACTCCTGCAAGAATACTATTACCTCTCAGGTTAACATGATCACTCCTGCAAGAATACTATTACCTCTCAGGTTAACATGATCACTCCTGCAAGAATACTATTACATCTCAGGTAATCATGATCACTCCTGCAAGAATACTATTACCTCTCAGGTAATCATGATCACTCCTGCAAGAATACTATTACCTCTCAGGTTAACATGATCACTCCTGCAAGAATACTATTACCTCTCAGGTTAACTTGATCACTCCTGCAAGAATACTATTACCTCTCAGGTTAACATGATCACTCCTGCAAGAATACTATTACCTCTCAGGTTAACATGATCACTCCTGCAAGAATACTATTACCTCTCAGGTTAACATGATCACTCCTGCAAGAATACTATTACCTCTCAGGTTAACATGATCACTCCTGCAAGAATACTATTACCTCTCAAGTTAACATGATCACTGGTGCACATACTTCAGCAGGCACCTTGATGTTTCAACTAAGAGCTTCACTTGTATCAAGCTATACTGGTGTATCAGTGACAGTGGCAGCCTTGGCATCATATATTACAACAGTGCCATGTCTTTGGCTGTAATAACCTTGTCACACTCATCCTTCCTTACTCCGAGAGTGCCTCCATTGATCCTCAATGCCACCACTCACCATACTCACAAACTCTAATGATTATTCTTGGTCTCTTAGTTGTTGTTGTACTTGTTGCTGTCGTCGTTTTTTCGTAGTAGTAGTAGTAGTAGTAGTAGTAGTAGTAGTAGTAGTAGTAGTAGTAGTAGTAGTATTATTATTATTATTATTATTATTATATCCCCAAAGAAGCACCTTTAAGAGATTCCCCAAATCTTTTTTTTCTTCCTCCACCTTTTAGATTTTATTTCGCTCATAACTCGAAAAAGCCTCATCCAATCGGCTTCAAATTTTCAACACTTGTGTACGGTAACAAGGACAAAATTCCTGGAACACTTGGCATGTTCGTGTCTCCTATAGCCAAGTTGTTGAACTCACTGCCAGTATAGTGGAATGGCTGAGATAACTTCTAAAATCCTCAGTGGTAGTCCTTCAACATTTAAAAAAAAAGTTCCGAGAAATTCGACTACGGTGGATAGTGAAATTCAGCAGTGTAGGTGATAGTGAATGTCAGCAGTGTAGGTGATAGTGAATTTCAGCAGTGTAGGTGATAGTGAATTTCAGCAGTGTAGGTGAGAGTGAAATTCGGCAGTGTAGGTGAGAGTGAAATTCAGCAGTGTAGGTGAGAGTGAAATTCAGCAGTGTAGGTGAGAGTGAAATTCAGCAGTGTAGGTGAGAGTGAAATTCGGCAGTGTAGGTGAGAGTGAAATTCGGCAGTGAAGGTGATAGTGAAATTCAGCAGTGTAGGTGATGAAATTCAGCAGTGAAGGTGAGAGTGAAATTCAGCAGTGTAGGTGAGAGTGAAATTCAGCAGTGTAGGTGATAGTGAAATTCAGCAGTGTAGGTGAGAGAGAAATTAAGCAGTGTAGGTTAGAGTGAAATTCAGCAGTGTAGGTGAGTGAAATTCAGCAGTGTAGGTGAGAGTGAAATTCAGCAGTGTAGGTGAGAGTGAAATTCGGCAGTGTAGGTGAGAGTGAAATTCAGCAGTGAAGGTGAGAGTGAAATTCAGCAGTGAAGGTGAGAGTGAAATTCAGCAGTGTAGGTGAGAGTGAAATTCATCAGTGTAGGTGAGTGAAATTCAGCAGTGTAGATGAGTGAAATTCAGCAGTGTAGGTGAAAGTGAAATTCAGCAGTGTAGACGAATGAAATTAGCAGTGTAGGTGAGAGTGAAATTCAGCAGTGTAGGTGAGAGTGAAATTCAGCAGTGTAGGTGAGTGAAATTCAGCAGTGTAGGTGAGAGTGAAATTCAGCAGTGTAGGTGAGAGTGAAATTCAGCAGTGTAGGTGAGAGTGAAATTCGGCAGTGTAGGTGAGAGTGAAATTCAGCAGTGAAGGTGAGAGTGAAATTCAGCAGTGAAGGTGAGAGTGAAATTCAGCAGTGTAGGTGAGAGTGAAATTCATCAGTGTAGGTGAGTGAAATTCAGCAGTGTAGATGAGTGAAATTCAGCAGTGTAGGTGAAAGTGAAATTCAGCAGTGTAGACGAGTGAAATTCAGCAGTGTAGGTGAGAGTGAAATTCAGCAGTGTAGGTGAGAGTGAAATTCAGCAGTGTAGGTGAGAGTGAAATTCAGCAGTGTAGGTGAGAGTGAAATTCAGCAGTGTAGGTGAGTGAAATTCAGCAGTGTAGGTGAGTGAAATTCAGCAGTGTAGATGAGTGAAATTCAGCAGTGTAGGTGAAAGTGAAATTCAGCAGTGTAGACGAGTGAAATTCAGCAGTGTAGACGAGTGAAATTCAGCAGTGTAGGTGAGAGTGAAATTCAGCAGTGTAGGTGAGAGTGAAATTCAGCAGTGTAGGTGAGAGTGAAATCCAGCAGTGTAGGTGAGAGTGAAATTCAGCAGTGTAGGTGAGAGTGATATCCAGCAGTGTAGGTGAGTGAAATCCAGCAGTGTAGGTGAGAGTGAAATCCAGCAGTGTAGGTGAGAGTGAAATTCAGCAGTGTAGGTGAGAGTGAAATTCAGCAGTGTAGGTGAGAGTGAAATCCAGCAGTGTAGGTGAGAGTGAAATTCAGCAGTGTAGGTGAGAGTGAAATCCAGCAGTGTAGGTGAGAGTGAAATCCAGCAGTGTAGGTGAGAGTGAAATCCAGCAGTGTAGGTGAGAGTGAAATCCAGCAGTGTAGGTGAGTGAAATTCAGCAGTGTAGGTGAGAGTGAAATTCAGCAGTGTAGGTGAGAGTGAAATTCAGCAGCGTAGGTGAGAGTGAAATCCAGCAGTGTAGGTGAGAGTGAAATCCAGCAGTGTAGGTGAGAGTGAAATCCAGCAGTGTAGGTGAGAGTGAAATTCAGCAGTGTAAGTGCAGAGTTGACGATTTTGTGTGTAAATTAGTGTGAAATTTTTCTTTAAATCAGGTTAAATAAATTTATTTACATCTTCTGACGTACTTCAGTATTTAGTGTGTGACGTAACTCAGGCCCGGGATGGTACATATTAAACATCGTCTGCGTGCGGGTAAATTTGTGGATTTAGTAAAATAGTAAAACAGGATATCGTTGTAATCCGTGCCATAACTGAAGAATGACTCATCTGATCGACTTCAAATCTTCACCACTGGTGGGGCTGCTACTGAGTGGCAGAAATAACAATTTGCCAATTATATTGAATAGTGACATTCATTTTTCATTCAATAACTAACGAATGTTTCTTTAAACTGGCTTCAATTTTTTACTGACGATGCATTCTGTAAGACAACGATACCCCAGAAGTTTAGTCCAAGTAGGTGCAAACTTGAAATTTTATTAATACTATAGTTAAAAAACTTGGAATCGATGGAATAAGATCAATTATTGGAGAATGACTGTGTTTTGATCGACTTTAAACTTTTACCATTGGTGAGCTTTATTAAAAAAACAGCTTGTCACTTTGAGCTGTGTAAATTTGAATTTGCCAATTTATATTATTAAGCAAATTGTTTCCCATGTAATAACCAGAGAATGTCTCTTCTGATCGGCTTCAAACCCTAAATGCTGGTGTGTCTCACTAAGAAGTATTTTTGTATTAATTTAGAGCTGTGTGGCTGCCAATTTGACAATTTAATCAAAGTGAGTTTTTCAAAAAAATCTAAATAAAATATATATCTTACGAGATTGTAGAGAATTGAAAATAGATTGTAAATGTGGGTGACCAATGTAGTGTATCTTGGACAAGATTAATGTTAGTATTTACACTCGTGGGTGACCATTGTAGTGTATCTTGTACAAGATTAATGTTAGTATTTACACTCATGGTTGACCAATGTAGTGTATCTTGTACAAGATTAATGTTAGTATTTACACTCGTGGGTGACCAATGTAGTGTATCTTGTACAAGATTAATGTTAGTATTTACACTCGTAGGTGACCAATGTAGTGTATCATGGACAAGATTAATGTCAGTATTTACACTCGTGGGTGACCAATGTAGTGTATCTTGTACAAGATTAATGTTAGTATTTACACTCGTGGTTGACCAATGTAGTGTATCTTGTACAAGATTAATGTCAGTATTTACACTCGTAGGTGACCAATGTAGTGTATCTTGTACAAGATTAATGTTAGTATTTACACTCGTGGGTGACCAATGTAGTGTATCATGGACAAGATTAATGTTAGTATTTACACTCGTGGGTGACCAATGTAGTGTATCATGGACAAGATTAATGTTAGTATTTACACTCGTGGGTGACCATTGTAGTGTATCTTGTACAAGATTAATGTTAGTATTTACACTCGTGGGTGACCAATGTAGTGTATCATGGACAAGATTAATGTCAGTATTTACACTCGTGGGTGACCATTGTAGTGTATCTTGTACAAGATTAATGTTAGTATTTACACTCGTGGGTGACCAATGTAGTGTATCATGGACAAGATTAATGTCAGTATTTACACTCGTGGGTGACCATTGTAGTGTATCTTGTACAAGATTAATGTTAGTATTTACACTCGTGGGTGACCAATGTAGTGTATCATGGACAAGATTAATGTCAGTATTTACACTCGTGGGTGACCAATGTAGTGTATCTTGGACAAGATTAATGTCAGTATTTACACTCGTGGGTGACCAATGTAGTGTATCTTGTACAAGATTAATGTTAGTATTTACACTCGTGGGTGACCAATGTAGTGTATCTTGGACAAGATTAATGTCAGTATTTACACTCGTGGGTGACCAATGTAGTGTATCTTGTACAAGATTAATGTTAGTATTTACACTCGTGGGTGACCATTGTAGTGTATCTTGTACAAGATTAATGTCAGTATTTACACTCGTGGGTGACCAATGTAGTGTATCTTGTACAAGATTAATGTCAGTATTTACACTCGTGGGTGACCAATGTAGTGTATCTTGGACAAGATTAATGTCAGTATTTACACTCGTGGGTGACCATTGTAGTGTATCTTGTACAAGATTAATGTCAGTATTTACACTCGTGGGTGACCAATGTAGTGTATCTTGGACAAGATTAATGTTAGTATTTACACTCGTGGGTGACCAATGTAGTGTATCTTGTACAAGATTAATGTCAGTATTTACACTCGTGGGTGACCAATGTAGTGTATCTTGGACAAGATTAATGTCAGTATTTACACTCGTGGGTGACCATTGTAGTGTATCTTGTACAAGATTAATGTCAGTATTTACACTCGTGGGTGACCAATGTAGTGTATCATGGACAAGATTAATGTCAGTATTTACACTCGTGGGTGACCAATGTAGTGTATCTTGGACAAGATTAATGTCAGTATTTACACTCGTGGAAATACTCAAATCTCTTAATATTAGCTTGTGTAAGTTATCATGTGCCATTTTTTTTAATCAAATTGGCTTCTATAAAATAATTGGAGAATGTCTGATTAGCAATAAGTGACAGAGTTGGACCTTAGTTATCATAGGATAAATCAACATGTTCTTTTTTTGTGCTTATTACATGTGTCCTCAAGACCATCTTTTTAAACTGTATGTAATGTACACAAAGGTTTCAAAAACTTTCTTAAAAATTGGTCAGTCTTAGAGAAAAGTTTAGATTTTGTAGATTCCATTTTTTTCGTTTTTGAAAAAAAAAAAAAAAAAAAAAAAATACTACTTCCATACGATAATTTCTGAATGTCGTATTTGAAACCTTGACAGCGAAACATCTGAGCGGCTTCAAGCCTAATATGCTTATGTATTTTACAATACTGGTTTCTCTGGTCTCCCTGAAAGATTTGAATTAGATTTGGTCTGCATTTCTTACTTTACCATTTTTACTGGAAAAAATTGGACATTAATTTCCATATGACTTGTGAATGCCTCTTTCGATTCCCCTCCAATCTTCAACACTAATATTTAATTGCATTATCAACTTATGCCGCACTCTGCACTATTCCAACAGCGAGCACTGGAATACAGGGATACCTTCCTTGGATCGTGTAGCGACCGAAATACATTTAGTTATTATATAGAGAAGTAAACACGTCATTCAGCGCAAACCGTGGAGGACTGATTTTGCGTGTGGTAATACTACCCATACCAGTATGTTCTCCCTGGCGCTTGGTAAGTCACTCGCTACTAGTCCACTAATTAACGTAGCGGTTCCGGTGTCTCTCTGTTCCTCTAGTTATTTTGATATGTGCAAATGCGTGTCCAACAGGCTTTAAAAGAACGAAATGAAAAAAACTACCTAAATTTGCTGTGTTCTTCTATCCGCGGAGTTTGCTTTCAATAAATCACGTTGCCCTTCAAACAGTTCTTAAAGTTTGAATATGTCAAACTTCTTCAGTATATTAAAAGTTTAAATGACATACCTCTGACCAGTTTCGAAAGTTCTGCTCCCACACTACCCGTGAGGTAAGACTTCCTGATGACTGCTGGTCAACCAGACTACTTTGTGTGAACTGCATTACAGCTTAGTTGATCTAGCACATTTGTATGAACTTGTCAAGTTTTTTCTTGAAAACCTCTAACTTTACTGCGGCGATATTTCCACAAGGCACAGTACCCCCATCTTGTTTCTCATCCTCATATCAGACACAGAGATGTAAACCATAGCACCGTGTCATCCTTTGCAGGCGATACAAGGATCTGCGTGAGACTGTCATCCACTGAGGACACGGTTAAACTCCGAGGAAGATATAAACCAAGTTTTCCAATGGGCAACAGAAAAACAATATGATGTTCAATGAAGACAAATTCCAAATACTCCGTTATGGAAAACTGGAGGAGTTAATAATTAGAACTGAGTATACCACAAACTCTAATCATACAATAGAGCGGACCTGGGAGTGGTAATGTCTGAGGATCTCACCTTCAAGGACCACAACAATGCCACTATCACATCTGCGAGGAAACTGATAGGGTGGATAATGGGAACGTTCAAGACAAGAGATGCCAAGCCAATGATGATCCTTTTTAAATCACTTGTTCTCTCTAGGCTGGAATACTGCTGTACATTAACATCCCCATTCAAGACAGGTGAAATTGCAGATCTAGAGAATGTACAGAGAACCTTTACTGCACGTATAAGTTCCATCAAACACCTTAACTACTGGGAACGCCTGGAAGCACTTGACTTGTACTCGCTGGAACGCAGGCGAGAGAGAGATATCAATATCTACACTTGGAAAATCCAGTGTCCAGGGCCCAAGACTGTTCAACAGCCTCCCACCAGGCATAAGGGGAATTACCAATAGACCCCTGGCTGCCTTCAAGAGGGAGCTGGATAGATACTAAAAGTCGGTGACGGATCAGCCGGGCTGTGGTTCGTATGTTGGACAATGTGAGGCCAGCAGTGACAGCCTGGTTGATCAGGCCCTGATCCACCTGGAGGCCTGGTCGTGGACCGGGCCGCGGGGGCGTTGATCCCCGGAATACCCTCCAGGTAGATTTCATATATCTGCTGGTGATGTAAGACCGTGGTGGAGCCCGGTGCTAAGCTCCACCTGGGCCCAGTACCGGGTGCTGCCTGCCACCTAAGGCTGACCTGCTTACCTAGTCTGGGCCAGTGGGTCAAGTGCTAGGTCGTCGTCGTTCTTATTCTCACGACAGACCTGGGACGAGAAAGATCAACATCTGCAGCTCCTCTCTGGTGCACTTTGCTTAGCCTCACCAAGCTCCTCAACGGACACTATCTACTTTAAGAACATAAACATAACGCTCGCCTGTTTCTGTTTGCATCACATCTGCTCAACTGTAAGAACAGCTACTTGACCAATATATTTAGTGGCAGCCCGCTATAGTACAAGACCGAAATGCTCAAAACATGGGAGGTAGATTCAGTGTTCTTTGCATTTATAGCAACCCTGCCTTTCACTAGGTTTATTGCACGCTTCCTCGTCACTCACTCCTGCAAGGTTTATGGAAATGCGTAGAGTAGGAGCTCGACCCTCAGATATTTTCCATGTATATCCGTGTATCTCTTTCCTTTGTTCTTGAGAGTACATTCCAAGAACCCCGATTTATAGGGAAGAACAGTCTGAGTCCTTTGAATCTTTCGTCAGTGTTCTGTATATTGCCTGACGAGACTTAGGTTAGGTAAAATTCGTCCAGAAACAGGACAAGTGTTTTTAGAGTGACGAGCAGCAACAGCGTGACCACTAACAATCTTTCGCTAAACAAACGTCACTTCTTCACCATGGCTGACAACGCTCAGTCAAGCAATGTTCAGCATAATATGTAAACGCTATTATTTGGCAGTATATTTTAGAATCAGTTAATTGTATCCTCATTTACTGTTAGTAGTGGTAAATCTCTCAGTATGGCTCAAAATGGCGGCGGTCCCCCCCACCCCCCACTTCCGGTCACCCCCACTTCCGGTCGGCCCCCCCACCCCCCACTTCCGGTCGGCCCCCCACCCCCCCTGACCCCCCCCCCATTTTTTTTTTTTTTTTTCATCCTGAGCAGGCCTGCACCCTCACCCCCACTCACACCCTGAGACCCTCATCCCTGGCGGTCTCCTTCCCGCGCTCGAGCCCCCGCCGCGCCCGCCCGCCCGCGCCCCGCCCCGCGCCCCCGCCCCGAACCCTTCCGCGTCGAGCCGCCCTGAGCTGCCTTCTGCAGCGCCTTCTGCGGATCGCCCCCGCTCCTCGATTTTTCGAATTTTCCCTACTTTTTTCCAAAAATTTCGAATTTTAGAGGATTTCAATTCCTCAGATCCAAGATTTACATCGATTTTCATGAATAATACAAAATTTCCTTGGTTCAAGTTCCTTATGGGGTAGAAATTTTCTAGATTTCAATAAAAAGAACGTAAAGACTCATTTTTACTAATTCATCAAAAAAAGAC